>WAAF01006482.1:478872-552857 GCA_013400475.1 Tricholaema leucomelas
GACCTCATTGCTGTCTACAACTACCTGAAGGGAGGTTGTAGCCAGGTGGGGTTGGTTTCTTCTCCCAGGCAGCCAGCAATAGAACAAGAGGACACAGCCTCAAGCTGTGCCGGGGGAAGTATAGGCTGGATGTTAGGAGGAAGTTGTTGCCAGAGAGAGTGACTGGCATTGGAATGGGCTGCCCAGGGAGGTGGTGGAGTTGTCATCCCTGGAGGTGTTCAAGAAAAGCCTGGCTGAGGCACTTAGTGCCATGGTCTAGTTGATTGGCTAGGGCTGGGTGCTAGGTTGGACTTTAAGGTCTCTTCCAATCGGGTTGATTCTATGATTCCATGATTCTCTTATTCTAAGCCCAGCCCTGGCTGAGTTCCTCCAGTGTAGCATTATCATGGAACTTTGTGCTTCAATCCCTGGCCTCAGCAGCCATCTAGAAGAATTAGCTCCATACACAGATGTCTGGAGCACACTGATGCCTGAGAAATTTTACATAAATGCACTGCTCTTTTCAAGTAAAACTTCTTTTTATTTACCCTGAAGGTCGAAAGAAGAGTTTGCTTTGCCTTCCCTATATCAATATTTGGATTTAAAGAAAAACCTGCTTTCCCCTACCTCTCCTAGTTTCAGGTTTCTGTATACCTCCATAATGATGTGATAATCACCTTGCAAATATGTGCAAGAACTGCGTTATTCCTTTTAAGTTTATTTCAAAACTGAGCTTATAAAGATTTACTTTCAAGTCTGTTACCTTTGTTGCAGCAACAAATGATTCTTTGCTTTGAAAAATAGTTCTGGCTGAAATATTTAGCAACCCTCTTGTAATTCACAAGCTGCATGTGACAAGTCACATTCATTTCAATTTTCAAGGTAACCGATTCTAAGTCTGTTTTGTAAAACAAATTTGCTCTAAGAGTATAAAATTATTTCTAGCAAAGTTATATTAATCACCTTACACTTAACTGGATGGAATTAATTTAGCACCATTTTATTTTCTCCTGTCAAGAGCTTCCTGAGTTGCAAAGGAAACAAACAAGAAAGAATTCCTTTTTTTGTTTCATTTTTTTAGAATCATAGAATCATAGAATGGTTTAGGTTGGAAGGGACCTCAAGGATCATCCAGCTCCAACCCCCTGCCATAGGCAGGGACACCTCCCACTAGAGCAGGCTGCTCAAGGCCTCATCCAGCCTGGCTTTAAACGCCTCCAGGGAGGAAGCATCCACAACCTCCCTGGGCAACCTGTGCCAGTGTCTCACCACCCTCACTGTAAAGAACTTCCTCCTAACATCCAGTCTAAATCTCCCCTCTTCCAGCTTAAACCCATTCCCCCTTATCCTGACATTACCAGACCTTGTCAATAGTCCCTCCCCAGCCTTGCTGTAGGCTCCCTTCAGATACTGGAAAGCCACTATAAGGTCTCCTTGAAGCCTTCTCTTCGCCAGGCTGCAGAGCCCCAACTCTCTCAGCCTGTCCTCATAGCAGAGCTGCTGCAGCCCTCTGATCATCTTTGTGGCTCTCCTCTGGACTTGCTCCAGCAGTTCCATGTCCTTCTTGTGTTGGGGGCTCCAAAACTGCACACAGTACTCCAGGTGGGGTCTTCCTTTTTGTTTCCCTCAGTCTATATATCTATTGCCTACTTTCACAGCCTCTCCAGAATAACTTGATTGAGTTAAATGAATTTAAAAGTGTATCCTGCTCTTTCTGCTTCTCTTAATAATGCTGCTGATATTTGAGCATCTTAAGCAAGACTTTCTTCATAAGAGCGTGAGTGAAATTGCTTTCTTTGAAAGTAAAGTTTTGAACAATAAAGTGTTACAGCAAAAAATAAGTAGCAACCTGTGGACTCAGGAATCACTTAACCATACAATTTATATACACAAAACATTTTCCTCTGATTTGTTTTTCAAACACATTGCAGTTTCTGCAGTAAAGTCACAGCACCTATAATTTAATTACCATTTAAGTAAAACAGAAGACAGAAGCTAAACTATGGATTATTAGTCTAACATACTCTCTTCTAGGACAGTGTCCTGTCAAACTGCTAGAAACAGCCTCCAGAGCATACAACAGACACAAATACATGACCTCTAGCTCAGGGGAGCCACATGCCACCAAGCACATAATGCTGAGAAAGTACAAATGCTGGAAAAGCTTCTCCAGGCTTAAACTTTCCTTACATTTTTCCCCCTAAATAATGACCACACTGAAGGACAGAATCCTAAATTAGATGGTCATGTGTTGTGACCCTGACCTTTGCTCTGAAGTCTTTAAGGAAGTGTGTGCTCCAGCTTCCATCTCTGTGCTCTGCCATCAGGTAATGCTCATTGTTATGGCAGCTGCACTTTCACAGAGTTGGTACTGTGTTCTCAGCTAGTCTGAACCACTGGTTAGAAACTACTCTATGAAACAGATGTAAATCCCTCTTGGAGTAAACAAGTCAAGAAATACTGCTGTTCATTTTTATTACATCTTATGCTGATACTCCAAGTGTCATTTATGCATTCATGCCTGAGTTACAGCATATCATGATTAGTTCTCCTATCTTATCCATGTTTCTCATGTTACAGGTCAACCATCAGCATAAAACTGTTCCTACAATCTCGCCAAGAACCATAGTGATGCAATCACTTTGCCTTCCTAAGCTGGATAAGAGAACACTGGAGACCAGCCATAGGAATAACTATTGAGGCCAAGCTGGATGAGGCTCTGGCCGGCCTGATCTAAGGTAGGGTGTCCCTGCTCATGGGAGGGGGATTGGAATTAGATGATCCTTGTGGTCCCTTCCAGCCCTGACTGATTCTATGATTCTGTGATTCTATGATTTCCATTTTCTTCAGATACAAATCATTCACCCTTCTATACTGATATTTCCTTCATTTCCTATTTCAAATGGTTTAGTCCTATCTAAACATCATCAATTTGATTGTCCTATTTATCAGACAATGAGAAATGTTTCAACTCCTCATAAACCCTAAATTATCACAATCAACTTGAAAAAGTGATTCATCACATTGCAGCAACTGTGAGAAAGGCCTTGCCCATACAGATCACCACATTTCTATAAACTGAATCTTCAAAAAACCTTCCCCATGTAGGGTATTTGGAATGGTTTGACTGACTCAAGGACAGTGTGAGAGAAAAAGCCATGAACAAGGGTATCTGAATGCTAACAGATTGTTTCTTTGTAGGAAACTAATATTCCAAGGCATTCACTTCTATCATCAATCTACTAGTAGACAGCCTAGACAAAGATAGACACAATGTGTGAAGAGAACATAAAAACTATAGCATTATGAAACCCGAATTCAATTTTAGTCAAAGTCCTTTATTAAACAGATTATCATCAGATGTGTCACTCATCTAAGCCTGTGTCGTACATTTTCCTATTGTAGTAAACATTTTGAGCTGGCAGAATCACAAGTGGTATTTTCTATTCATATCATGTTGTCCTTTGTTTTACAGCACCTGACCACACAATCTTCCATTTGGGCTGCGATTCAAATACAGGCATGACTTAGAAGTTACCAGCACACAGGAAAGAAAGAGGATGTAAGTTTTGCAAGAATTTCTATGGATTTTTTTTTTATCTTGATGGAAACAGACATCAAAAAAACTATTTCTAGGGGGAAAAAAGGTAGAAGTAACACTGCAAGAAGACATCAGGGAGGAATCAAAAAAGAAAAACTGAATCAGACTACAAAAATAAAAAAGAACCTGGTCAGTAACCTCCAAAATATTTAGCTCTTAACAGTAAAAACTATTTTCTGCCAGGCAACCAGCAACAGAACAAGGGGACACAGTCTCAAGTTGTGCTGGAGAAGGTCTAGGCTGGATGTTAGGGGGAAGTTCTTCACAGAGAGAGTGACTGGCATTGGAATGGGCTGCCCAGGGAGGTGGTGGAGTCACCGTCCCTAGAGGTGTTCAAGAGGAGACTGGATGAGGCACTTAGTGCCATGGTCTGGTTGATTGTCTAGGGCCAGGTGCTAGGTTGGACTGGATGATCTTGGAGGTCTCTCCCAACCTGGTTGATTCTGTGATTCTAACACCTAATAAAAAGTGTTCAATACAGACATTGTTAAAAATTATGCTTATCATGAGACCTACCACATAGACTCCAAATAGGAATGTGTCCTGCTGTTTACAAAAAAAGGAGCTAAAATATGCAGTTTCTTATCTCTTTGAGGGACGCTGGGCATCACCAAGTGGAGCTGGGTATCACCAAGTGGAGCTATCCAGTACTCCTTTGGAGAGGACAAGAAGGGAGTATTACACAGATAAAGAAAATAAGTCCTATGAATAAATGAAGCCCTTGATTAAGGCTAGCAGAAACACGTCTGTGATCTTTACGATGTCTTGCATATCTATACTGCAGAAATGGCCCTACCAAACAAACAAAAAACCCCAACTATTTCATCACATGAATTACTTGAACAACAACATTCTAGCATTCTAGTATTTTTTACAGCTACCTTTAAGATTTTCTTTACTCAGATACCCACAGGCCACCAAAATTGCTTGTAAAAGTCATATATCAGTTCAAAGCATACACACATTTGTGTATGCACCTCTAAATGTCACGAGTAAGAAAAGATAAAAGGAAGAAATGCTTTCATTCACTGCAGTTTCAATCTGTGTGTTCCTTCTGATTCTCTTGCTATGTCCAAATTTCAATGCCCAAGTTTCCTTAAAAGAAAGGTACTGCAGTTTACCACAACAGGTACATCCAGGGAGCTGTGCTGGCTGGTGATCAGACATATTCTGGGAGGTGTTGGTTTATTGATCAGAGGAGCACTTAGTAAGAGGGAGATCAGATCAATTCAGTTGAACTAACAAAAGTCTTAGGGTAGTCAGGGTGATGGACACAGCCAAGCATCTTTTGAAATGGCCTGGGGCATTCCATCAGCCTCTACATGTGTGTTGTGGTAGGCCTAAACAGGCCAAAATAGGCTTGAACACATCCTGGCTTGCCCAGGCATGTTTTTTCTGCTCTCCCTCTCTCTGCTATGGGGAGAAGCAACTGCGGGAAAGAGGACAAAGAACCCGGAGCCACTGAGTCCAAGGACTCTGGCTTGCCCAGACTTATTTTGCTCCTGTTTACGTCCTGCCATAAATAAGGTACACACACTTGGCTCGTGCCTGCCTCATGTAAGGCCTATTTACCCAAATTTTACCAAATTTGGATAAAACAAGTCTATGGTCTCACAAAATATGGTCAAGCTTGGATAACTGCCATTCTGATTGGCTAATTTGTGTCCAAGGTTCCATTAGTCTCGGGCTGTATTGATAAAAAGGGATGAGCAGGTAACACAATGTGCTCTGCTGTTGTATTCCTGCTTGCTTGCCTGCTACTGCCTGATGCCATTGCTCTCTGTTTCTGGCAGTAATTCTGCCATTGTCTTCTGCAGCATTATGCTTTGCTAAGCTATAAGCTATCTCTGCCATAAAGTAACAAACCCTGATACTCAGGGTTCATTTGCCTGGAAAATACACTGATTTGAGTTTACCAGGAACAGGCTTTAAATGCCTCCACATGATCGGTCTACATAGCCAGCATGACATCCATGCTGAGACTGCACATCGCAAGACTTCCTGCCTACACCTGAAAGTCTCCTGCCAAGATGGGAAGTCCTAGAGGCAAATATATTGTCCTGAGGAATCAGGGTAAGGTCAGAGATCATCTGCCTCCTTTTCCCAGCACCCTGTGAAGTCTGGGAAGAATCAGAACCCTCAGCAGCTGACAAGACACCGACAGGATCCCCTGAAAGTGTTCTGGTACTCTCTGAATCTGTAGCTAGCCCTGCAAGCTGGGAGATAATTTTTGTGAGTAAATACTCAAAGCCTCTTTAGCAAAATTCTGTAAACTCTTGCAATTCACCAACTGCCTTCTGCCATAAGCAGAAAGGGGCTCCTTGAGTCCATCTAGTGGACAAGTGGTGTAATTAACCACAAGCAGTGTATTGACCACAAGAACCTTCTCTTCCAGTTCAATCAATGTTTATATTTTTGCTAGTTATTTCTCCAACATTCTAGATGAGGTTTATCCTTTATGTAATGCTTTCCATGGCTGTGTGAAGAACCAACCATTATTATGCTCAAGGTGGAAAGAGTTCTAAATACCAAAGTTAATAAAAAATATTAATTTTGAAAAATTACCATTTCCTATCAATTAATTACCCCTCCATTACAATCTGCCACTTCAGAAAGGCATGAGTCTCCTTCAGGTCTTTCACCTCTGACAACCCCGTGTGGGAAGCTTCATATAGAACCATAGAATCATAGAATCAACCAGGTTGGAAGAGGCCTTCAAGATCATCCAGTCCAACCTATCACCCAGCCCTATCCAGTCAACTAGACCATGGCACTAAGTGCCTCATCCAGGCTTTGCTTGAACACCTCCATGGACGGTGACTCCACCACCTCCCTGGGCAGCCCATTCCATTGCCAATCACTCTCTCTGCCAACAACTTCCTCCTAACATCCAGCCTAGACCTCCCCTTGCACAACTTGAGACTGTGTCCCCTTGTTCTGTTGCTGGTTGCCTAGACCAACCCCACCTGGCTACAACCTCCCTTCAGGTAGTTGTAGACAGCAATGGGATCTGCCCTGAGCCTCCTCTTCTGCATGCTAAACAACCCCAGCTCCCACAGGATCAGTATTCAGGTGCTGTTTGTCCATGCAGATATGATCAATTCAAATACTAATTAATCAAAATTAGATGTCTTAGTGCAATGAGTTTGCTCCCACTTCTTCACCATATCCAAAGAGAGGGCAGACCCTGGCTTTTCTGCTCACACAGTGCTGTCTTGATGAAATAGTATTTTTATAAACCTTGCTTGCATAACTCATCCTTTAGAAAATGACAGGTGAAAGAGCAACAAGTACTGTTCACAGGTAACTGTTCGTCACCCAGCAGCTGATATAATCAAGTTTTGCTGAGTTTGCTTGATTTGAATGGGCTGCTGGAAATAAACCCCTGGAAAAAAATTAAATCCTCTAAACCAGTGGTTTCTAAACTAGAAATCCAGATTAATTATAGCCATGAACTCCCAAGAAATAGACTTTTTTTCCTCATAATTACACTAGCATCATGCTAATACAATATTACTAGTTTGTGATGGTAATTGGAAAATATTTAGGACCAAACACCCACAAGGATGATGCCAATGAAAAATGAATTATTCAAACAATCCTCTTGAAACAGTTTAGATTACAAAGATCATAGAATCATAGAACCAAACAGGTTGGAAGAGGCCTTCAAGATCAGCCAGGCCAACCTAGCACCCAGCCCTAGCCAGTCAACCAGACAATGGCACTAAGTGCCTCATCCAGGCTTTTCTTGAACATCTTCAGGGATGGTGACTCCACCACCTCCCTGGGCAGCCCATTCCAATGCCAATCACTCTCTCTGGCAACAACTTCCTCCTAACATCCAGCCTATACTTCCCCTGGCGTAGCTTGAGGCTGTGTCCCCTTGTTCTGGTGCTGGCCGCCTGAGAGAAGAGACCAACCCCCACCTGGCTACAGCCTCCCTTCAGGTAGTTGTAGACAGCAATGAGGTCACCCCTGAGCCTCCTCTTCTCCAGGCTAAACAACCCCAGCTCCCTCAGCCTCTCCTCATAGGGTTTGTGTTCTAGGCCTTTCACCAGCTTTGTTGCCCTCCTCTGGACACATTCCAGCACCTCAACATCTCTCCTGAATTGAGGAGCCCAGAACTGGACACAGTACTCAAGGTGTGGCTTCACCAGTGTTGAGTACAGGGGCAGAATAACCTCCCTCATCCTACTGGCCACACTGTTCCTAATACAAGATTTCTTGATCCTGTGGTTTATTTCCTTTATTAGCACCTAAAAAGTTTGTTCTCATTATTGGCTTTCCCTTTATCCATGTTTTGACTTCTTAGTTCAAGTTATGCCATTCAGAAGCCAGAAGATCCTTTCCAGCTTTGGAAACAGCATAGAGATTAACATCAGAAAGCTGAATAAATATTGAAATGGACAGAGTAGGTGCAGCATGTAATGACATTGATAGATTGGACTGGATGATCTTGGAGGTCTCTTCCAACCTGGTTGATTCTATTCTATGACATCAGAGCAGTTCTGCTTATCTGAGTTCTCTAGGAAGTTAAGAACTGTTTCTAGCCAACTAGAAGTTGTGCATTTTCTGCCCATGCACCTTGAAATACATCGCGGTGCAGAAGTGTACATGGCAAATTATTTTTCTTCCCTGCTGGTTTATTTATGACAGCAGCAGTCAGAGATGTTAAAATTCTATTGTAGAGAGTGGCAGTCACAGGCATGCACTACATAGGGAGGAAGCACCTCTCCTGAAATTGCTTCACCAAGTCCTTGCTGCAGAGGCAGTAAGTTAGAAGGCTGTTTTATAAAGTCTGCACTACTGGGCCTGTAACACGCAGCGCTTGAAAACTTATGAAGGTGCCACCTCAGAGAGAGCACAAAATAACTGCAACCCCCAGCACAATAAAACTCCTCCAGAATTTTACTATACCTCTGTGTGAGAGTTTCTCCAGGATGATCCTTAGGCGCTGAAGAACAGGGGGTGAAATGTCATATTTATAGATGTCTATTACTGGCACTCGCTGACATCTCCCAAATATTCCATCTGCAGGAGAGAGAAGAAGAAGAGGAAAAATATACATTGCATTTCCTGAGAGGAGAAAATGCATTATGAGATGCGCATTTCCAATGTATCCTAATTACGTGCTGAAGTGTCTTTTAAAAGACACTTTAAAAACCTATCAAAGGGCTACTGAAGTCATGAGACAGGGGATTTTCTATCCAAATAAATAAATCCTAGTAAGAATATTAGCTGGAAGAGATTCTATTGTACAAGTTATGCAGGCAGTTTATTTTATAAAGTAAATTCAGGCTTCTGCATCCCGAATCTTTTGATGTAAGACTTCTTTACTGGCACCTTGGTGGGAAAAAACTTAATGTTCAGCGCCTGCTATGTTGCAGATGAAGTGTGGCATCCAGAAATGTAAGTATTCATTTGCAAAAACTATGAGGGCTTACTGAAACATTTTTAATGCAGGAGCTGTGTGTTAGGCATTGGTAAATGAGAGCTGCATCTGTAATGGCTAGTAAAGGCTCATTTCAAGAAGCACCCTCTAATGAATGCAATAAAAGAAAGCTGCTCACAGAACAATGAGATATTAATGTGGCCTAATTTATTTAGCTCCATTCCATTTGTCTAGAATGACAGACTCTTCTCATCAATGTCTTTTCAAATCACACCTTCTAATTAATTTAGCTTCTTATTAGTCTTTATTTAGAGAATTGTTCATTTTGAGACATGCTTCCTGTGTATGTGTGGGAGGAACGGGGAGTTCAAACATTCAAATTACCTTTCTCTCTTTCACACAAAAGACTTATTCAGAGCCTAGGTGCTTCACATACAATCTGACCATCTGCAATTCTAGGCCTCTGAGAAAGAAAGTGGTTTCATTTATTGTTCAAAACAGTTCTCTTCTATATAGTGATCCAAAGGAAGCAATTTAAATGCAACAAGTTTAATTAGCAAAATATTCTCCTGCAGAACTAGTTTTAACACAGTAATTACTTCTGCTCTGATATTACATCTCCGCTCAAAGAGGAGAGCTACATCAGATTAGCAGCAAATAACGGTCACTATTAATTTGCAAACGTCCATTACTTTCCTTCTTCAGAGAGCTAAAAAGACTACAAATGGGAACTACTGGCCCAGCTGTTCACTAAACACAAATAAGGGCATGAAAGAAAATAAACCAATCCAGGATGCAGAAAAAGGGCATTATTAGCCTCCACTGTTAAACACAAATACCTCATTGAAATTAGCCAACTTCTTTCTTTGCCTTTCCAATCCTCCTGTCATTTACAACTGTCAAGTTAACCCAAATTAAAAATTTACCTCTGCTTCTACTTTTGTCTTTGGAAACTAGGTTGAATTTTAAAATCACATACGCAGAACTGGTTTGCTTTTCTGCCATGTAAGCTATAAAGCAGCCTAAGAGCAGAATAAATATGCATCTCTGTTTAAAAGTCTGTTGCAATTGGAAATTAACAAAGAATATCAATATCAGTCGTTTGGAGGTGGATGGATAATAGGAAGAAACAAGGTCCTGATTCAGAAAGGACTTTAAAAAGAAAAAACAACCCCAAAACATTTCTGTGTTTAAGAACAAGATTGTTCCAAATGAAACCTAACTTGAAATAGCCAGCTCCATCTTGTAATACCAGCATTATGGGCTATTCACACTTAGGACAAAAGCTATGTTTATATAAACAACTAATATTTATAGATATCATACCTTAAAAATAACTCTGATCATATTTTAGAGAGGGGGAAAACAGACAAATTCGGCACTAACCAAAGCATTTTGTATTAAATATCATTTAAATATTATCTCCTTGGATGCAAATGCTAATTTGCTCCCAAACCCTGAAGGAGACAGTCTTTTCTTTCTAAAAACACAGTTTTCAGAAACCTTTAGCCTACTGCCTTTGAATAGGAAAAAAAAACCACCCCAAACTATTTAAATTCTAACATTAACAACTAGCACATGAGTCTGTGCTGCATTATACAATTTATCCAAAAGCACTGAGACTGCTCAGGGAGAAAGTGCAAGTTACTTTGGCTTTTGTACTTGAAATATGGGCATAATAAACTTTGAAGAGGCTGCAATCACAAATAGCCTCTGCCCTGCTAAATGCAGTGCTAGGAGAGTGGAGAAGGAGCAGTATGCCCCAAGGAGCAGTTGGCAAATACCATCTCTAAAATATAGAGGGTCTTTATAGTGGAGATTAGAGCTGGGCTAGAGTTGTGCAAATAGTGGATTTCATCATTCAGTTCAGTCAGTTTTTTTCAAAAAGTAAGATTTTCCCTAGCTTTTTCTACTTGTTTGGGGGTTTTGGTCTGGTTTTTGCTGTTGGCTGGTTGGGTTTTTTATTTTTTCATTCTATTCGACTGCAAAGTTTCTGTGGCAAGACTTAAAACCTAAAAAATAAATTTGAGGTTGAGCATTCAATTTATAACCTTTTAATTAAAATGTCTTAAAATAATAATGACTGGGGGCAGGAGGGGAAGGAAAAGAGAGAATCATTTAACCTAAAGAAAGAAATTAAAATCTTATTTTCTCTCCAAGAAATCCATATGGTAGTTGTAGCCCAAACTCAGGAATAGCTTTGGTCCAGTATGAACCTCATTTTCACCTAAATTACAGCTACTGTTTAAAAACTGTCCAGTTTAATCTGCTAGGAGCTAACCAAAAGCACTGTGATCTTTACAGTGAGTAACCACATGGTGCTTCTTTCCAGAACAGCTGCACCCACCTCTGGCACAGGGCGACGTGAGGTTGGTGTCTGAGCACCCTGTTGTGAACCCGTTTGACCTCTAACAACCTCCAGAGAATGAATTGCCTGAAGTCGTCAGGAGGCAAAAAGGGAAATGGAAAAGCTCCCAGATTCTACAGTAAATGCCTTACAGCAGAGAAGTTCAAAGCGTGAGTGATGCTTTAATAACCACCATCCCCTGTATGCCTATAGCTCTTCAGAGTGTGTTCACACTGAACTTTGATTAAAATTGTATTCTGAGAAGGAACATAATATGCAAAAGACATCTGCTCTTTACACATACCCAGAATGAAGGAAGGCTGAGACAACTGATCAATATACGCATATGGTTGCTATTAAAGTGCTATCATTTGCTAAACGTTAGCAAAGAGGAGTATCTGAAACTGCCATAGTAATATCTTACAAGTCACACTTAGACCTGAAAACATCTGTGTTAACAGCATGGTAAGGTTGAATTTTAGACAGCTTCTCCATTTGTTTCCAAAGAAGACACTAAAACAGTAGAGTAATCTACCCAAAGTGACAGTGAGATGCTTTTTTATGTATTTAGCTATTTGGTTAATGCATTTAGTATTTGAGAACAAAATCTAAGCATTAATTTTTACAAGCTCTATTTGAAACCTTGCATTTTGACAAATAACACAACAGAACTAGATGCTAACATTAAGACACAAATTTGAAGCAAGCCAGGTGCCCAATAAGACCTCAAATAGTGGCATATGAAGCTCTTTTATTAAAGACAACATCGTGAGGCATGGTACATGCATTCACACTGAATATTTATCAACTTATAGTGAAAAAAAATACAACTGATAGATTAAACTGTGAACAAGTCAAAACACAGGTTCTGGAAGGGTGATTTTTGAGAGAGGTTTGGAAGCAAACAGAAAACATTCATCTTAATTCATTATTATTGCCAATTTGCCATGAATTAGTAGATATTTATGACCTCTGTTACCTACTCAGGAAGCAAGCATCACATTACACTCATGACTGACACCTAAGTGCTGAATTATGTAAAAGAAGAGCAAAAAAAAAAATATGTGTATCTTGAAACAGTTTTGAATGTGTGCCAGTACAGTCACTTGGTAAGGTAGACAGGTAGCACATGCTTAATGTGATATACTGAACGTACTGAAGATCTTTGGAAACTTGCAGTGAGAGACCACCTTCACCTTGAATGCAAGACTATTTGTGGGCAGTGATTCATTCAATTTGTATTTCCTACCAAAAAAAGAAAAGAAATATGAAAACAAAAAATATTCCAGTGTATAATCCTTGGCTAAAGCAAAAACATCCCATACTGGTATGCAGTGTATAATCTTTGGCTAAAGAAAAAACATCTCATACTGGTATGCAGTGCATAATCCTTGGCTACAGAAAAACATCCCATACTGGTATGCAGTGTATAATCTTTGGCTAAAGAAAAAACATCTCATACTGGTATGCAGTGCATAATCCTTGGCTACAGAAAAACATCCCATACTGGTATGCAGTGTATAATCTTTGGCTAAAGAAAAAACATCTCATACTGGTATGCAGTGCATAATCCTTGGCTACAGAAAAACATCCCATACTGGTATGCAGTGCATAATCCTTGGCTAAAGAAAAGACATCCCATACTGGTATGCAGTGTATAATCTTTGGCTAAAGAAAAAACATCTCATACTGGTATGCAGTGCATAATCCTTGGCTAAACAAAAAACATCCCATACTGGTATGCAGTGTATAATCCTTGGCTAAAGAGAAACATCCCATACTGGTATGCAGTGTATAATCCTTGGCTACAGAAAAACATCCCACACTGGTATGTCTAATCTGACAATTGAAACTCAGATGTACACAAGGCTTGGCACAGGTCTGAATTATAACAGGGGAGGGGGAGAAAGAAGAAAGAAAAAAAAAGGGGGGGTGGTGGTAAAAAAAGTATTCTTTCTGAGCATTTTGCTGCCAAGCAAAGCTATGAAGACTGGTAGAGACATTTGAGTTTGTCTTCAGGCTGATGAAATCTTGACAGATGTAATTTAAAAGATGGTGTTCTGCAGGAATTACTTAATCTACATGCAGCAAAGTTTTCAGAGGGTGCTGACAAGTGACCTTTGCAAAATAGTCTTCAAGCAGATGCTTTGAAGAATGCACTTCTGCCCTTCAAACTTAGAGCAGCAGCCAGAAAGGAAGTGGCTCTCCAGACAGAGATGGTACTGACACGAGTCAAGCAACACTTCTGCTTCCTTGGCCTAGTTACCTGACTTGAATAGACCTTTGTATAACGAGTAAGTTTTGCTCCATACTGCAAACATTCTGCTTTGTCCCTGTGTCATAAGATGAATGACTGCACAAAGCCAGCACTATACCAAATGGCATCTGCTGCTGCCTTTGCATTGTTTGAGCTCTTGAAGCTCATCAGAGAACCTCTGCTAGTATTTCTGCAGTGTTCACTGGGAATCATTCTTCTGCAACTTAAGACTATAAAGAAGCAGATTCTTTCTTACTGAATATGGACATTACTTCAAATTCCATCCCCCAGCTATCGGTCCAAGGTGCTGTAAAGTCCAAGACTAATCCAGAACTAACAAAAAGCCCAGTGTTTGATTTCAAATAACCCAAGGCTTAGAGCTCAAGCTGCCTACAGGAAACATCAATCATTTTCCAGTGGAAGTATATTTGCATCTCAAAATTGTCATGATACTGCGCTTCAAGCTTGGTCTGAGATGCTAAGTGTTTAGGAAGCAAGAAGGAGAATAGAATAGAATCAACCAGGTTGGAAGAGACCTCCAAGATCAGCCAGGCCAACCTAGCACCCAGCCCTAGCCAGTCAACCAGATCATGGCACTAAGTGCCCCATCCAGGCTTTTCTTGAACACCTCCAGGGATGGTGACTCCACCACCTCCCTGGGCAGCCCATTCCAATGCCAATCACTCTCTCTGCCAACAACTTCCTCCTAACATCCAGCCTGTACCTCTTGAGGCTGTGTCCACTTGTTCTGTTGCTGGTTGTCTGGAAGAAGAGACCAACCCCCATCTGGCTACAACCTCCCTTCAGGTAGTTGTAGACAGCAATGAGGTCTGCCCTTAGCCTCCTCTTCTCCAGGCTAAACAACCCCAGCTCCCTCAGCCTCTCTTCATAGGGTTATTAGAGTATTTTATTCTTCTTTCCTGATCTTTCTCTCCAGAAGGTGTTTTCAAAATTCTTTTTATCAAAAAATAGAAGAATCAAATGGTGCAGTTCCTTGAAGAGGCCATTCTGTCCCGTACCAAAGAGGCTTGTTTCAGACAGAGATAACCCACAGATCCACTTCCACCATTTGGCAAGCAAGCTCTTCAGCAAAGAGCTTATTTTTAATATTCCACTTATGCAAAAAAAAACCCATTTCTTCATAATTTATACCTCTGCTTTTAAATTCTCTTTACAAGTGAGGTAGAGATCATAGAGAGTGGCTTCTACAGTGCCACTGCACACCCGGCGTTTTGAAAACGCGACTCCGATGCTCCCAGAGAGCAAACCCCTTACAAGTCTCACTGCAGCTGCTCCTCAGAAAAGCCGCTGCTGGCAGCCACGGCGAGGACAAGGCAAAGCCGCAGCGCTCCAGCCAGAGCGCGGCCGCCCTAGGAGGCATCTCCCGGCTTAGACAGAACCTTCCCAGCAGCGCGCTTCGCTCCGCCCTGCGCAGCCCCGCGCCCGCGCTAGCTCGCTTCAGAGCAGTAAGAGTGGCACCTAGCGGGCAGCTCCGCACCCAGGGGCCAGTCCTGGAGCACACGCTGCTCCACCCGTTCCTTTTACTGCCTTCAGAGGGGCCAGTCCTGGAGCACACGCTGCTCCACCCGTTCCTTGTACTGCCTGCAGAGGGGCCAGTCCTGGAGCACACGCTGCTCCACCCGTTCCTTGTACTGCCTGCAGAGGGGCCAGTCCTGGAGCACACGCTGCTCCACTTGTTCCTTGTACTGCCTTCAGAGGGGCCAGTCCTGGAGCACACGCTGCTCCACTTGTTACTTTTACTGCCTTCAGAGGGGCCAGTCCTGGAGCACACGCTGCTCCACCCGTTCCTTGTACTGCCTGCAGAGGGCCCAGTCCTGGAGCACACGCTGCTCCACTTGTTCCTTTTACTGCTTTCAGCTCCATTCGACTTCCTCCGGAGCACTTTGCTGTGCAGCTACAGCCACCGCCCGTCTTTCTGCGTGATATGTGGAAGTTGAGATAGGTATTTAAAATTCATAAATGTAACACAAAAAAAGGCTAGGATATCTGTTTGGAGAAGTAAGACAAAGGAAAAGTACACGGATTGTTTTTAGAAGAGTACGTGATGGTATTCTGCTTTTGCTAGTGCAAAATACTAGTGCTAGATACTGTGATCTAAGGCACAGAAACATGCAAAGTGAATCCTCAACAGCTAAAAAAAAGAAGCACATTTTTTGTAGGTTTGTGTTGCAGATTCGGCAGAAACACCTTAAGAAGCACCAGACAATAACACAAATTGTTTTAAACTTGAAAAAGCCAACACCAAGAAAATAAGTGCAGTTGATGCTATCAGTCCAGCAAACACATTGTTCCTGAGCTACTAAATAAACTGCAGCCTGGATGGCAAAGGTAACTGTCAATTCTGCTGAAAGCCAGACCACCTCACAGTCCTATAAAAGGACTCTAACAAGATTTAATGCCTTTCCTCACCTCTTTGGACACAGATATTTAAGGGGAAAAAAAAAAAAAGTGGATGGTTAGTCTGCTTCAAAACAACATCAAACCACCCAAAAACCCTAACACACACACACACCAGCCCCCAAAAATATTTCTCCTGATGGAAAGAACTGGCTGGCATGTTAGTGATGCTCAAAGTGCTTGCATTAAAAGATAGAGATTCACATTAACTGTAATGCTAGTTTACTGTTGTGTAAACACTATGATAGGGCTGGGATTTGGGCAACTCCAAATCACCTTGGGGCATGTCTGTGAGCGAATAGTTCCTCTTGGGTTTACGGTCCTTGTGTCTCAAGGAGTAGTAGTTCTGAGAGCGTTCTGGAGGACGCTGCTCTTCATCAGACAGTGACAACAACAACAAAAAAAGACATCCTCCAATACAAAGGAAATATCTAAATAAATATTTCTGTACTAATTGCTAATTTAAGTGGTGGATTGCACAGTCCCAGAATATTATGCACATTTTCACTTGCAAGGGTTTAAGTTGCAGCAGAAACATGCAAATTGTAGTAACTGAAAAATCCTCTCTCTACTCTGCCCTGGTGAGGCCTCATCTGGAGTACTGTGTCCAGATCTGAGCCCACTGTTCAAGAAAGACAGGGAGCTGCTTGAGAGAGTCCAGTGCAGAACATAAAAATGATTAAGGAAGTTGAACATCTTTATGAAGAGAGACTGAGGGAGCTGAGGCTCTTTAGCTTGGAGAGGAGACAGCTAAGGGGTGACCTCATTGATGTTTATAAATATGTGCAGGGTAAGTGCCAGCCTCTTCTCGGTGACAGAACAAGGGGCAACAGATGGAAGTTGAAGCATAGGAGGTTCCATGTGAACCCGTGGAAGAATTTTTTCCCTGTGAGGGTGACAGAGCACTGGAACAGGCTGCCCAGGGGGGTTGTGGAGTCTCCCTCTCTGGAGATATTCAAGAACTATCTGGATGCGTTCCAGGGTGATCTGCTCTGGGTGATCCTGGGGCTGGACCAGATGAGCTTTTGAGGTCCCTTCCAACCCCTGACATTCTGTGGTGCTGTGCTTCAAGTACAGCAAAAGAAGGGAAGGAGCAAACTATAATAAAACCTAGCTACAGTTTATCAACACAAGAGGAGAGAGGGCCCCTTGCTATTCAACTAAGGGAATGGGAGGTCCAGATTTCAATGTCTGCTTTCTGCAAGTGAAAGCATGGAAATTAACTTCAATCTTAACCATTGTACATGGGCCTCCTAACCACTGAAATGATGGCCATGTCTTGAGAGGAAAGGACAGGAAGGAGTTTAAGGAAATGAAAATGCGGAGATGAAAAGAAAGCAAGTGTTAAATTTGTGCTGCTTGAGCTAATGTTCAAGTTAAATAATGCTTGAATAACTTGGTATTTCTTAGAGAATCAAGCTTGAATTTTGTGATGTGCAATGAAAGCTATGTTTTTAGTTCCATGATGAGGACAAGAAAGAGTGACAAAGCGGTGCCTGAATCAATGTCTTCTACGTGCAGGTGACCACTGAAGTCTCAAAGCTATAGAACCCATCTGCCTCTGATTTTGATCACAGAGAACAATCCAGACCTGAGAAAATCTTTGAGAAAAAAAACAAGCTGTAGTTGTAATGTGTTAAGAGAATTTTCTAAGCAGAAATTGTGGATGTTCCCTCCCTGGAGGTGTTCAAAGCCAGGTTGGATGAGGCCTTGAGTGACCTGTTCTAGTGGGAGGTGTCCCTGTCTATAGTGGGGAGTTGGAACTGGATGATCTTTGAGGTCCCTTCCAACCTAAACCATTCTATGATTCTATGAAAACTGTGTATTCAAGATGTCTCTAAGAAGAAAGAGCTTTCAATCAAAATCATCTGAACAGCAATTCCTATTTTATGTCAATATTGGTAGAGACAAAAGAAAGGAAAAAAATAAACATAAATACTCCTCCAAGAGAAAAAATACAAAGTGCAAAGTAAGTATTATTATAGTTACAACAAATGTATCTCCTTAGCATAGTTAGTCATTGGGCTGCAAGATTAACATGCAAGTTTATACTTTACGTGGCTATGTCACTAGTGAGAAATGAGTCACATCCCATCCCCCACATAGAATCATAGAATGGTTTAGGTTGGAAGGGACCTCAAGGATCATCCAGCTCCAACCCCCTGCCATAGGCAGGGACACCTCCCACTAGAGCAGGCTGCTCAAGGCCTCCTCCAGCCTGGCTTTAAACGCCTCCAGGGAGGAAGCATCCACAACCTCCCTGGGCAACCTGTGCCAGTGTCTTACCACCCTCACTGTAAAGAACTTCCTCCTAACATCCAGTCTAAATCTCCCCTCTTCCAGCTTAAACCCATTCCCCCTCGTCCTAACATTACTAGACCGTGTAAATAGTCCCTCCCCAGCCTTCCTGTAGGCTCCTTTCAGATACTGGAAAGCCACTCTAAGGTCTCCTTGAAGCCTTCTCTTCTCCAGGCTGCAGAGCCCCAACTCTCTCAGCCTGTCCTCATAGCAGAGCTGCTGCAGCCCTCTGATCATCTTCGTGGCTCTCCTCTGGACCCGCTCCAGCAGTTCCATGTCCTTCTTGTATTGGGGGCTCCAGAACTGCACACAGGACTCCAGGTGGGGTCTGACGAGAGCAGAGTAAAGGGGGAGAATCCCCTCCCTTGCCCTGCTGGCCACACTTCTCTTGATGCAGCCCAGCACACGGTTGGCTGTCTGGGCTGCATGTGCACACTGCCGGCTCATGTTGAGCTTCTCATCGACCCAGACCCCCAGGTCCTTTTCCTCAGGGCTGCTCTCCAGCCATTCACCACCACATAGATAAAAACCCCAAATTTTCCAGAAGATACAGAATACTGCACCAACACTGACCACATCATTCCCAGAAAGATATGAACTAGAGAACTTCAGAGAAAAAAGGAAGAAAGGAGATAGCCACATAAATCCTTAAGCATTGAACTATCTGATTCTTTGTGGGAAAAGACTACAAGTTTATGCAACCTGGTTGATTAATTATTTATGACATTATTGGGAGAAATGGAGTGAGGAGATAAAAAATGAACACTCTGAATCAGAACAAGTTTCAAGCAGGGAGAAACGTTCTGAAGCTGTTCAGCTGCCTCCTGGAAGAGTAATGGAGCTCCTATTGCTTGTGCTGTTTAAAATTAAGCCAGAGCAATGAGGAATGATGAAACATGAACAAAGTTGGGTTTTTTAACTAAATATTCATTTATGAACAGAGGTAAGTGGAGGGACTAAGAATTTATTTATGGAAGCAATGAGATGCAAATATACTAATGCTTATTTATGCACACTAATTTTCCAAGTATCACTGAGATGTACTTCAGTCACTTCAAGGATCCCCATTACATTTTCAGTTGGTGCCAAAAAACACTTCGGTGCTGGCAATATCTTCTCTGTGTGATCAGACTGTAGATGCTCTTGCATCTGAATTCCCAAGGCAAAAATAACTCTGCAAGGAAACATGTTTGGCCAAATGGATATCAGTATTAATTTTTATTTCATATTCAAAACCAAAGTAGTGAAAGTTTTAACTCGTGCCAAGGGCTTATATCTTAGGAGTTAGTTATTACAGGTTGTGAGAGGCAGTGTTGGAGTGAAAACACAACGATTCCATTCATGTTCCTCTGTGGCATCTAACAGAGCAAACAGTTTATTTCTGACCTTTGTCAAATTGAAGCTTTCTAGATCTTTGCAGGGCAATATTTATTGAGATGGCAGATAACTTTTTTGTAATCTGAGCTACTGAATTTACTTCTAAATGGAACTGACTTCAGACATGCATGAAATTATAGTAATAAAGATCCCCATCTTGTTCCCTAGCTGTAAAGTATTACAAAAATTAAGGAAAATTATGTGATGCCAACCTGAACACATCAGCAGAAATTTTAAATGCATTCCTTTATGAAGGGGAGGGAAAACCCTTATAAACCAGGATAATTTCAGAGTGCTACACCCTGTGGGCTTATTAAAACTGGTAAGAGCTATCTCAGAGTTCTCTGCACCTTGCTCAAGTACAAAATACCAGCTCTCCTATGGAAGCCACAGCACATTAAGCTGCCTCTAGCAGCTTACAAATGGGCACTGCAATAGTCGAGAGTCTCACCTCAAACTTTGATGAAGGATGCTACCAGCTTCTGAAAAGTTTGGAGAGCTTAAGAAAAAATCTGACAGGCTTCAAGCAAATTGCACTTTCAATAGCTAAATTTCACATTACATACCTAGGATTTCCCATCAGAAGCTGCATTCAGAAACATTATTTCAATGGCAAGGAATTAGAGGTCTGGATGCAGCTGTGCCCCTGCTGTGTGACAGACCCTGAGCTCTGCCCATATAGGTGAAGGGCATAAAACCTTGCTTGGCTCAGACCCCAGCATTCACTCTGAGAGAATACCAGGACAAAAAGCACTAATAAGGTCCGTGGGCATATGAACATGACAGCAGTAAGTTGGATTAAGGAGGTGACATCATTCAGTATGCAGCACTGATGAAGTCAGTGTGGGGATACAGAGTTCTGGTGTCCACCTTTTAAAATGAATGATACATTTTGGAAAGGACATTTGGACAAGCAAAAGAGATAATCTACAGGCTAGAAAGAGCCCTAGAGTGAAAGAGGGTGATCTTTTGTCTCTGTAAGGAAGCCTGCAGACAGATGAAACGATACAGGAATGAAGACTTGGAACAGGACTGAGAGCAGCTTCAGAAGTATTCAGTTCTCCTCAGTGACAGTAATACTTTTTCTGCTTTTGGTGCATAGACCCTTCAGTGCATGTGGAATGTGCACCCCTAAACTGCTTCCTATTTATAGCAGCATATTTTGTTGTCCCCTCTCACACTCCTGCTGAATACTTTTCCAGGTAGAAACCATCAGTTGTTTTTTTTGAGTTTGGTTGGTTGGTCAGTTTGGTTTGTGGAGGTTTTTTTTCGCACAGATAGACAAAGCTAACAAAAGGGAAAATCCCTCTACCCAAAAATCTTTTCTTCTACTGGATTAGTGGAAATAACACCAGACATTTAAATATGGTGAACTTATGACACTTATTAGATGGGTAACTATTCACTCAGATAGAATAGAATAGAATAGAATAGAATCAATCAGGTTGGAAGAGACCTCCAAGATCATCCAGTTCAACCTAGCACCCAGCCCTGTCCAGTCAACTAGACCATGGCACTAAGTGTCTCATCCAGTATCTGCACAAACACTACTTTCCTTAAGTGAGTCACCTCAGAGTTTCACTCTTCTGCTGGTGCTTTTCTACCCCCCAATTACTCAATCAGCCCAGGCCATACTTCTGTATGAGAGAAAGGTTTGCAAAGACCTCTCCAAATGTAAAAATATAAACAGACTTTTGGGATCACTAATGAAAGCAAAAGGATAAAGCAACATAGTACAAATATGAGAGGAAGAAGACATAAAGGTCCACCATGTCCTATCCTCAGTCGTATTTCAGCTCTAACTTGACAGCCAACAAAATCCTTCACTGGTGCAAAGTAATTCGGATAGAGCAAAACCAGAAAGATTTCAAAGCAGTGGGCAAATATAAAGAGTCTTTGATGCATCCAGATGTTATTCAGTCGTTTTCCACAAAGGCATCAACCAAATAGTCAATTTTTTTCTTTTAATCCAGCCTCTGTGTATCTGATAACTGCAGTAATTTTACAGTGGATTTGCATTTATTTCTTCAGTGCCACTAAGAACAGGAGTCAGAAAACAGTTAAAAACCTTTGCAGCTGTTTTCAGCTGTGAATGGACAGTGTGGGATCAGAACATCCCATTTTTCTCCTGTCTGGAACATCACTCTTACAAACAAATACATTCACCTCGAAGTGAAGAAAAGGCAGTCCAGAAAACAACCTGCAAATTTTACTAGATTAATTCTTTTAAAGGCTTCACCCTGAGTCTTTTGCACAAACTTCATTTGCTGCAAAGTTCATCTTCTGCCTAAACCACTGACTGCTGTCATATTTGGTGCAACTTGTTATGGGTGGAAAGATAAGCAGCAGGGCAGCAAAAAGAGGAGGTTTATCTATGGCAGCTAATCTTCTCAATCAACAGCACTCAGCTCTGCTTAACAGCCGTTGCCAAGTAACGGGGACCGGCTTTTCTTATCGGCTTCATAATGTTTCATTGACTATTCAGACTAGAATAGAAAGCTGTGACACTCAGGGTTATAAGCAGCACAAAATGAAAATGGCATATTATGTGGTATGAAGGAGAAATCTTTTAGCCCTCACCTTATCTGGACAGTGACTGTTACTGGGGGGGGGGGGGGGAGGAAAAAATCATCTATCATTTTTTTTGCTCTGGTTATTTTAATATCAAAAAAGAAATGGAAAAAAACAACCAAACACACACAAACAACCAAAACAAAAACCCAGAACAATGTTTCTACGTAAACAAGATTTGTTTTTTTTTACCATTGTTGGCAGGTCCTCGGCAATTCACTAAGGTTACTGATACCTCTCATACAGAGACACAAGGGTTGCACAAATCCCTATTACATTACTGAAAAGCAAAGTGCTCATTCCTTATTTGAAAGCTATTGCAGCACCTTCGGTGCTTTAAGAGATGTCTTCTCACAGTAGGT
This sequence comes from Tricholaema leucomelas, assembly GCA_013400475.1. Lineage (NCBI taxonomy): Eukaryota > Metazoa > Chordata > Aves > Piciformes > Lybiidae > Tricholaema lacrymosa > Tricholaema leucomelas. The sequence continues at coordinate 501,475 of WAAF01006482.1, forward strand.
GGGATGCTCCTCAAACCTTGATAACCGTGACCAGAATCAAAGGCAATCTATGCAAAACCGACAATGTTGCATTTCTCTAACGCTATTACTACTTTCATCGCCTGTCTTCGTCTCTGCACAGACTGTGATTTTCAGACAGATGCTCTTCAGGCATTGGAACAGGAATAGAAAAGCCATCTTGCACCTCTTGCAATTATGATTTATCTTTTCTTTACTATAATCACCTTTTCTGAATATCTGGTCACTAAAATTTAAGTCTGGGATCATCTAAGATCACGATGAATTGCAACTGTAATTGTATTAAGAGGTTATAATCAGCATATATAGAATTATATCACTACCCACCACAGGAAAAAGTGGTAAATAAGAGAATATGCTTAGACACATTCAGTGTACCAGAGAACCTATATTGCCTAAATTAGAAATTTGTTTACCTTTGTCCCACTCCAAAGAATGACTACCCAGCCCCAAATTACCATATCCAGAGAGCTGTGATCCCTCAAAGTTTTGTCTGACATATTTGCACATGCCCAGAAAATGGAAAGGACACCCTGAAATGAACTTTATATCGATGGAATTCTCTGTCTTGTTCACAAAGTGCAGGTATGGATTTAAGACTAATATTTATAAGGATTTTAGGCTGCAAGTTCGTGTGAAGGAGGGTACCTTCCTGTGAACACTGTAGCCAAGTGGGGTCGATCTCTTCTGCCAGGCAACCAGCAACAGAACAAGGGGACACAGTCTCAAGTTGTGTCAGGGGAGGTCTAGGCTGGATGTTAGGAGAAAGTTCTTCACAGAGAGAGTGATTGGCATTGGAATGGGCTGCCCAGGGAGGTGGTGGAGTCACCGTCCCTGGAGATGTTCAAATAGGACTGGATGAGGCACTTAGTGCCATGGTCTAGTTGACTGGCTAGGGCTGGGTGCTAGGTTGGACTGGATGAGCTTGGAGGTCTCTTCCAGCCTGGTTGATTCTACGATTCTCTGATTTAAATTTACATTCACTGCAAGTCTCCCAGATGCCACTGAGAATATCTCAATGCTTAAAAATAACTGTTTAAACAATTGTCCCTACTGCAGCCTCAGTGTTCCATGGCTGGCTGTCTTTTCCAAAATTGGAGACAAATGTGAAAAAAATTAAAAGCAGTTGCAAAACCCTGTAAGCATCATGCCATACCCTTCAGGAAATTCTAAAGCTTTGCTGTAGTATGAAGCCCATAATTATAGAATCTTAGAATCAGCCAGGTGGGAAGAGACCTCCAAGACCATCCAGTCCAACCTAGCACCCAGCCCTAGCCAATCAACTAAACCATGGCACTAGGTGCCTCATCCAGTCTTTTCTTGAACACTTCCAGGCACGGTGACTCCACCACCTCCCTGGGCAGCCCATTCTAATGTCAAAGATAAATAGCATCTCCCGAAGCAGAAATCCACCTTCCTTTGGCACTGACTCTTCCTGTTATTTCAAAGTACTGATTGCACTCAGGTTGAAACGTCTTATGTGATCAAGATACAGTGTGATATAGCTACAGGCTCTCTTAAATTTAGAATGGGATTGATGAATTCATTTCACAAAGGCATAATTTTCAGTCTCCTTTCAATGAAAAATAACTTCTGAGATATACTCTTAAAGCTTACTCTCACTAGTAAGCCTGCAGTTTTATCTAGACAGCGTATTTAGATGACCTAAGGCAGGGTTATCAACTTCTCCACCTACTCATCTCTTTCCATTTTTCACCATTAATGAGAATAGAGACATTACAGATAAGAGAAAGTATTGTTTCTACCAACAAATAAAAGCAGTGTTTATTTTCATACTAATGGCCTGACTTTTAGGGAAAAGAAATGTTGCATATGAGAGTAGACAAGGAAACCAGGAGTGTGGTTGCTACAGTTTTCCTATAGAGCTACTAAAGAGAGAGTGGCAGATGCTGAAGGTGATTTGGCTAAACTAAAATCAAAATCATTACATTGAACAGATAGGTGCCTTGACATGACTAAAGTCACAAGGCTTTGATTAATGTGGTAGCCATAAGAATAAACCCTAAAATTCTATGGATTCACTCTTAGCTGAGGTGCTACTATCAGCTTTCATAGTATCACAGTATCACCAAGGTTGGAAGAGACCTCACAGAGCACCAAGTCCAACCCTTCACCACAGAGCTCAAGGCTAGACCATGGCACCAAGTGCCACGTCCAATCCTGCCTTGAACAGCCCCAGGGACAGCGACTCCACCACCTCCCTGGGCAGCCCATTCCAGTAGCCAATGACTCTCTCACTGAAGAACTTTCTCCTCGCCTCAAGCCTAAACTCCCCCCGGCGCAGCCTGAGGCTGTGTCCTCTCGTTCTGGCGCTGGCTGCCTGAGAGAAGAGAGCAACCTCCCCCTGGCCACAACCACCCTTCAGGTAGTTGTAGACAGCAATAAGGTCTCCCCTGAGCCTCCTCTTCTCCAGGCTAAACAATCCCAGCTCCCTCAGCCTCTCCTCGTAGGGCTGTGCTCGAGGCCTCTCACCAGCCTCGTCGCCCTTCTCTGGACACGCTCAAGCATCTCAATGTTTCCCAGCTAGTGAACATTCATAGGAGGTATTACACCTATTTCAACTTAACTACAATAATAAAGAGAAGGTTCAAACAGAGAGATGTTAAGTGTCTTCTATCACTCAGATAAGTAAATGCATATGTTTACTACTAATTTGGATCTACTGATTTATCACTCTGTTGTTGTGGTAGGCCTGATAGGCCCAAAATAGGCTTGTACGTGTCCTGCCTTGCCTAGGCATGTTTTTCTGCTCCACCAGAGAGGCAAGTGTGGGAAATGGACAAAAAAGAACCTGGAGCCACTGAGTCTGGCCTGCCCAGGGTCCTGTGGTAAGATACACACACTTAGCTTGTGCCTGCCTTGTGCAAGGCCTGTGCTCTTCCCAAATTAGGGAAAAGTGAGCCTGTGGCTTTGCCTGATATGGTAAGGTTTGGCTAACTGCCATCCTGATTGGCTGTTCTGTGTCCACAGGGCAATTAATCTCAGCCCACACTGATAAAAGGAGATACGCAGGTGAACAACCTGCTTTTGCTTCACTGCTTTGCTCCCCTGCTCTCTGCTGTGCCCAGCTGTGCTGCTATTGCACACTGCCTTATTGCTTGCCTGGTAACCTCCACTGCTGCGAGTTACCAGGAGCAGACCCTGGATGCCTGCATGTGATCAACCTGCATGGTCAGCGTGGCATAGTGCTGAAACTACATTGCATGACATCCTGCCTCTACACCTGAAGTCCTGCTTAGAATTCCTGGACATAACAGATCGTCCAGAAGAAGCCAGGAGACAAGGTCAGAGATTGTCTGCATCCTTTCCCCAGAAGCCGGGAAGATTCAAGCCTCAACGTCCAACCAGATAGAATCCCTTGAAAGCATTTGGACACTGTCTGGACTGTGGCTAAGCCCCAGGAGTGGGTAATAACAAATTGTGAGTAAATGCTTCAATGCCTCTTTGTAGTTCTCCATTGCCTTCTGCCATAGAGCAGAAAGAGCTCCTTGAGCCCATCTACTGGGCAAGCAGCATATCGACCGCAAGCGACATTTGACCATGGGAATCTTCTCTTCCAGTTCAATTAAATGCATATATGTTTTGCTGGTTATTACTAGATCTAGATATTATCCACAGAATGTTTCCATGACCATGTAAGAACCCAAATATTTTTAGAATTAGTGTTTGGGGGGTGCTGAGAGTTCTGAATAGCAAAATTAATAAACTATATTAATTTTGGAAGAAATATCATCTCACATCAATTAATTTCCCCTCTGCAACATCTGTGAATCTGCTGGAAATTATTACTATATGAGTAATTTATAGAGCAGCACTGTATTTCCAAATACATTCCCTTCACTGCACTTCCACTGTGCTGGTTTGGCCCCAGCTGGGGCCTGTCAGGTCACAACAACTACCATATCTGCAAAACTCAAAGCTGTCATTGAATGTTATGTAATTGTCCCCTCACTCCTGTGCCATAGCAGTAGTGACTTTACTTCTTAACTATCACATTGGGATCCCTAAGGGCCAAATATTCAGAGCTAAGCACATACACTTAAGGTGTAAAGGAACAGAAATATCAGGTGGGCAGAGCTAAGGAGATCCACAATTTTGTGTGTTCATACAAGCTGTATCACAAGCAAGCAGATACTAACTGCAAATGCAGATACAGGAAGCATTTCCATGACTTACAACCTATGGAAGGCAGCCAGGCCAAAACTCAAGCAGAGATTACTGCTACTGCTCTGCCTTCTGTCCCATCAGGATTCTGTTGCAAACCTGTGATTTTTAGATCCCTATCATGTTCTTTCAGTCCCTTCACAGTTTTGGTATCTGGAGTGGGAAAAGGCGGGGAGCTGGGATTGTTTAGCTTGGAAAAGAGGAGGCTCAGGGCAGACCTTATTGCTGTCTACAACTACCTGAGGGATGGTTGTAGCCAGGAGGAGGTTGCTCTCTTCTCTCAGATGGCCAGCACCAGAACAAGAGGACACAGCCTCAAGCTATGCCAGGGGAAATTTAGGCTTGAGGTGAGGAGAAAGTTCTTCACTGAGAGAGTCATTGGCTACTGGAATGGGCTGCCCAGGGAGGTGGTGGAGTCGCCGTCCCTGGCGCTGTTCAAGGCAGGATTGGACGTGGCACTTGGTGCCATGGTCTAGCCTTGAGCTCTGTGGTAACGGCTTGGACTTGATCATCTGTGAGGTCTCTTCCAACCCTGGTGATACTGTGAGAATGTGAATTAGCAGAATAAAAACTAAGAATGCTAAACAAACACTGGAGACAAAATTTTGCAAAGCAATATAACCAAAATCTTACTCTATATTGAGCATAAAACCCCCCACCAATAGGCCTGTCAGAAATTACAGAGATATAAATTTTCTATGCAGACCTATCCTAAGGTATAATTGTAGTAGAACTATTAGAAGTGTCCTCTTTTTACCTGCAGGCAAAGCACTTATGTATTACACTAAGCTGCTTCCACACATTTAAGGAACTGATTTCAGCAGCACTCTGTGGAAGGTTTGGATTTCCTCCTATTTTTTTTCTTTTCCTTCCCCCTCCCCCTCCCACTTTTTTTTTCTTTTCTCTTTTTTTTTTTTTTTTTTTTTTTAAAGAAGACTTCAGAATAATTTCTACAAACCCAACATGGATCATCTTTAATTACTGCATTGCAACTGTGGCTATTTAAAAATCCAGTCTCAGCAAAATAGATGACAAACATTAATGAGCAGTAATGCACACATGGTATTGTAAATGAAAGGATAATGAAAGCAATTTATTTGAAAATTAAAAAATGATTAAGAATGGCAGTCTATACTAGGACCCAGATGCCAACAAAAAGCAACCAATGTGCAAGCAGGCTGTCATTAATTTGGGAACCCTAGGAATTTGCTTTCTTTTCTTTGATAGTTTCTAATATAAGGTCTCTTATATTAGAGCCACAAGACCTGTGGAGAGTTTTAGAAGAAATGAAGAGCACTACAAGGAAAGTCTCCAAGAGAAGAATCTCCAAGAGAGAGAGGAGTCCATTTACAACATATTTCACATTTTGGGTAGGATGAATTACAGACTACGAAAGTGCTCTCTATGTTGATAGCTCAGACTAAGCAGAGTGTCCAAATGAAGGTCAGATAAACCTAGAGGCATGACCAACAATATGTGCTCACACATATAGGAAGAAGAAATCAAAAAGCAGATGCGCTGGAGTTAGCTAAATGCATTCAGAGAAGGTCTAGAAGCCATTTAACTGCAATAGTTGACTCGTCCTATTTGTGGGCCTGGAGCACAGCCCTGTGAGGAGAGGCTGAGGGAGCTGGGGGTGTGCAGCCTGCAGAAGAGGAGGCTCAGGGCAGACCTCATTGCTGTCTACAACTACCTGAAGGGAGGTTGTAGTCATGTCGGGGTCAGTCTTTTCTGCCAGGTAACCAGCAACAGAACAAGGGGACACAGTCTCAAGCTGTGCCGGGGAGGTCTAGGTTGGATGTTAGGAGAGAGTGAGTGGCATTGGAATGGGCTGCCCAGGGAGGTGGTGGAGTCACTGTCCCTGGAGGTGTTCAAGAAAAGCCTGGATGAGGCACTTAGTGCCATGGTCTGGTTGACTGGCTAGGGCTGGGTGCTAGGTTGGCCTGGCTGATCTTGGAAGTCTCTTCCACCCTGGTTCATTCTATGATTCTATGTGTTTAGGATCTAAACTGGTTCCATCTGTAAAGTCTCCATTACTTCAAGGATCTCTGAACTTTGCTCCAACCCAAGAGTATAGCATACCTTGAAAACCTGAGTTAGTGTTAGGTACTAAAACAAAAATGCTTTCTTTATTTTTTGGTCAAGCAGTTGGACTTGATGATCATTGTAGGTCTCTTCCAACTGAAATATGTTATCCAAAGCCAACCAGAATGCTAGCTACTATGAACAGGATTTTATTGTATATTTACTAGATAGGGTATTAAGGGATGTGGTTTAGCACCAGACTTGGTGGAAGTAGATAATGACTGTATTAGATGGTCTTAAAGGTCTTTTCCAACCAAAATGATTCTAAGATTGTGTAATGTTCATACAGTGCTTACAAAATAGGTAGACTAAGGCAAATCAAGATAATCAATCAAAAGCTTCTTTCACTACACTGTATGTAAATCACTTATCCTCCTAGCAAAAGACAGCCTTGAGATACAAACTTCATCAGTATGGCTCCCAAGAACCACTGAATCTGAAGTCAGAACTTCTAATTTAAGGCTTGGATGTGCAGTAAACACAAATCTTCCTGACAAGGAGGTACACTGTTGGACACTGAAGACATCTTCTGTAACTTTTTGTCGTGGATAAGGTATTTCATACAAGATAATAATTTACATACATTATACTTGTAGAAATAAATATCTCATTATCTGAAACACAGTGTCAGAGTTTTCAGGAGTAACAGCTGTACCCCAGATGAGCTGAACTGGCTCCTTATCACTACTGACAGCACAGGATAAGAAAAGAAAACAGTTTTATTTCTACAACTCAATGCCATAACAAAAGGCTATTCCCTGGCCACAATACATTTTTTCCTCCACCTCTTTCCCCTTCCCTCCTCCCCCCCACTGTTGCATTGCTTTAGCTATTACTAAATTTTACAAAGATTCTTAGACTTTTAAGCTTCTAATTATTTCTTTTCAGTCAGTCAAGCCAATCGTTCAACACATCTTCTTAAAAACTGCTTCGATCTCTGTTTGAACAAAGCCACTTTTGGGTAGGTGACAAGGGCTAATCATCAATGAAAAAAAAATAGAAATAGAACCAATGGCTGCTTAAAAATATATTTTAATCCTTAAGAAATCCACTGGGATATTAACAAAAGGTGGTTTTGTCTGCAAAAAGGCATTAACATAGCCATTTATAAAACTAATAGGAAAGCGAGCACTGCTCCAGTAATAATGAAAGTACACTGCAGAATAACATTATGGAAATAGGATACCAAATTGAAGACTTGACCTTGGGGCCCTGGCTTATCCTGGATGAAGATGACTTGTGAAATGAAAATTTGGCTGTAATTTGCTCTTGCTTTCCCTAAAAGGTTGAAGGCATTTCTATTCCAAATGAATAGAACGACCGTTAATTTCCTAGCATTAAGCAGGGGGGTCTTAAACATAGTTATTTAAGTGTATTAATATACAATTTTAAGTCTTATTTTCATCCTTAGAAAAACAGAAGTGGTTTGCTGTGATTTCTGTCATAGTCAATTTCTAACAGTTAATTTTTAAATCACTTCAGAGAGAAGTACCTTCTACAGCTGAGTCAGTTGGATGCTCTATACTTATGTAGCAAGTGTTTATTCTTCATTTAACAGGATCCATTGGTCTGAGCATTCGATACTGTAAGTGAACATGAATTACAGAACGTGAAGACATTCCTTCAAATAATCATATTGCTTTCAGATAGTGGCAAAAAATAATATAATCTGTTATAGAAAAAAGAAAATAGCAGCTCAAAGATGAGCTTCATAGTTTTGTATAACATGAGATCTTTTTAATAATGGCCATCAGTGCACCCATTTCAGGGAATGGGCAAATTTCATCATATAATAAAATCAAAACTGAAATAAATCTGAACAAAGAAGAAGTCACAGATGGGTCACACTCTAGGTACAGCCTGAAGTTTGCATACAGTACTGTCCTTGAAGGTAGCAGGCATACATCAAATAGCACCAAGAAGCAAACGAGAGGAACATGTGCTGTAAGATCCACAAGTCTTCTAGCAGGTCTTTTAGAACAGTAGTTTTAGTTATTCATATCACAGTGGTGCCTAACATCCTCCAAAAATGTTCAGGGAATACAGAATCATAGAATCAGTCAGGGTTGGATAGGACCACCAGGATCATCTAGTTCCAACCCCCTTGCCATGGGCAGGCACACCCTCCCCTAGATCAGGCTGGCCACAGCCTCGTCCAGCCTGGCCTTAAACACCTCCAGGGACGGGACCTCAACCAACTCCCTGGGCAACCCATTCCAAGCTCTCACCACTCTCATGCTGAACAACTTCCTCCTCAGCTTCAGTCTAAATGTAGAATAGAATAGAATAGAATAGAATAGAATAGAATAGAATAGAATAGAATAGAATAGANAACAACCCCAGCTCCCATATATATACCCAGTATATATTTGAGATGCAAGCATACAACAAAAAATCCATCTCTCTCTCTATATATATACATGGATGTGTGTGTATATATATATACACACACCCCTATATATATACACACATGTATACATGTATATATGTATACACACACGTATATACATGTGTATGTGTATATATATATATATATACACACCCCTATATATATGCACCTATAGCTAAATTTTGTATGTGCATATATCTCTCCATCTATCTTAATATTATCTACACACATATAAATAAAACAATAAATCAGCAAACTTTCCCTCAAGGAGGTTACATTCTTAAATGAGTATTTATGACATTCAGCTATAGATACAGAAGTATGAGCTTGGCAATACCAGCCAGAATGACAAGCAATATAAACACAGTCCAGTTCCCTGAACATACTTTGTATGCTTCACGGAGGAGAATTTCAGGCAGGAATCTGAAGGATAGCTTTAAGTTGGCTTATGAACAGTTACAAACAGCTTCTGTCAAACATGAGGGATATAAGGGAGAAGGGCAAAGGTGCTTATTTGAAAATGAATACAAAGAAGATAAAGCCTGAGGTAAGAGGTAAAACAGAAATATGAATTAAAACCTGTGTTATTTATGAGAAATAAGCCTGATGCATTCTGAACCTGTATTCAAAATGAGACAATTTCTCAAGTTACATAATAGAGAGATTCTAAATTTGCTATGTATTTTACCAAATTACAAATTAAAGCCTCTATATTGTTCAAATTAGCAACCTCTCAGAAAATCCTACTGTTCGGTATGCTATTGATTTCTTTCTGTTTAGTGAAGTGGAATCAAACACAAACAGTGAAAATCTATCAGAAATCCACAATTTCTAATAAAAGATTGTTCATGGAATCATAGAATCAACCAGGTTGGAAGAGACCTCCAAGATCATCCAGTCCAATCTATCACCCAATCCTATCCAGTCAACCAGACCATGGCACTAAGTGCCTCATCCAGTCTTTTCTTGAACACCTCCTGGGACGGTGACTCCACCACCTCCCTGGGCAGCCCATTCCAATGGCAAATCACAGTAGCAGTTTGCCCAGCTTTAAAGAGAAAGAAATTTAAAAAAAAAAAAAAAAAAACCCCAACAAATTCTTCTTTTATTCCACAGTAAATTAATGTTTATTTCTTACATGAAAGATAACATAAAGTAAAACAATTTTTCTGAGTTCATCAAGCCACAGTCCCAATCTATGAGACAATCCAATGGCTCTCTATGTGCTGGTAACCTAAATCACGTTTCAGAACCCTCCTAACTCACTGGCATTTGGTCTGCATCATGAAGTTAGAAAGGTCTTTGACACGCTTTTGTCCCAGTTTCTATTCTTCCACACTAACCATATGGATAGTTTATGAGCTATAACATTTCAAGATGCTCTCTACAAGAGGCAGTACCTGTCTGACCTCCTGATGTCTGGAGATGAACTACTCTATGCTGCTCAGATGCAAGGCTAGACAGTGGGCCCTGGTCATTATGCAGTCCACACACACACTGGTCAGGCCACACCTTGAGTACTGAGTTCTGGGCTCCTCAGTTCAAGAGAGATGTTGAGATACTGAAATGTGTCCAGAGAAGACGGTGACAAAGCTGGTGAGGGGCCTGGAGCACAGCCCTGTAAGCAGAGGCTGAGGGAACTGGGAGTGTGCAGCCTGGAGAAGAGGAGGCTCAGGGCAGACCTCATTGCTGTCTTGCTACCTGAAGGGAGGCTGTAGCCAGGTGGGGTTGGTCTCTTCTTCTGCCAGACAACCAGCAACAGAAGAAGGGGACACAGTCTCAAGTTGTGCCAGGGGAGGTCTAGGCTGGATGTTAGGAGGAAGTTGTTGGCAGAGAGAGTGATTGGCATTGGAATGGGCTGCCCTGGGAGGTGGTGGAGTCACCGTTCCTGGGGGTGTTCAAGCAAGGCCTGGATGAGGCACTTAGTGCCATGGTCTGGTTGACTGGACGGGGCTGGATGCTAGGTTGGACTGGATGATCTTGGAGGCCTCTTCCAGCCTGGTTGATTCTATGATTCTATGACATGTACTTTTAAGATTGCAGTATAAGTGGTTGTGGATGTTGAGTCTCCAGAGTGCTTTTTCTTAAACCACCTTTGCATCTCCCAGGTGTCTGACAGCATTAACTGAAGTGCAGTTTTGTGCAAGGGGCAGTGCCGCAGCCGAGTTCAAAGCCAACTACAGGATGAGAAGAATGAAAGGAACTTTCTCTAGCATGTGTTGCACATCAAAAATCCCTCTGTGAAAAGTATATCAAACTTCACCTTCAAGATATTTCTCACTTTTTCCATCAAAGATCCTGTTAGAAAAGTAGTTCCAGAGCCCAAAGTCTTGAGAGATACTCAAAGTCTGATTCTGAACCTACCCGTGAATCTTTCCTACCTATCAATTCTCATGCTAATACTGGCCTTTAGCTTAAATAACCCTTTTCACTCCCTGGTATTTTATCAGTAACGTACTTACAGATAACAGCTGCATCATCAGGTATCATCTCTGGGGTTTAATCTGCAAGGCTAAATAGGATGTCTTCCTTTACTTGCTTCACTGATGAGAGACTTAATTCTCTAATCTTCCCAGCCTTTTTTCTGCACACACTCCACTTTCACCTAAAGTTTCTTCAATGCATTTGAAAGAAAAATATCCATCTGAGTATTCCAGGGGATGTTGGGCAATTTTCAGCATGAAAAAAAAAACAAAGCAAACGTTTGAGGCCACTGTTGTAATATGCCTTGGGTTGATTTATGCTGTTGTCTTACCATTTAACTTGGATCAGACTTACAGGCTTGCATTTCTCTGTCTCACACTCTCTGCCCTCTTAAAAGTAAGGAATAATTTCTCCTCTCCACTCTGTGGCTGTGTTTGGAGTAGATATTAGTATCATAGAATCAAGCAGGTTGGAAGAGACCTCCAAGATCATCCAGTTCAACCTATCATCCAGCCCTGTCCAATCAACTAGACCATGGCACTAAGTGCCTCATCAAGTTTTTGCTTGAACGCCTCCAGTGATGGCAACTCCACCACCTCCCAGGACAGCCCATTCTAACGGCAAATCACTCTGTCAAGAACTTTCTCTTAATATCCAGCCTAGACTTCCCCTGGCGCAACTTGAGTCTGTATCCCCTTGTTCTGTTGCTGGTTGCTTGGCAGAAGAGACCAACCCCCACCTGGCTACAACTTCCCTTCAGGTAGTTGCAGACAGCAGAGAGATCACCTCTGAGCCTCCTCTTCTCCAGGCTCCATTACTGAGCATCAAGTTCCTGAATGGGTTTTACTATACTTATTGTATCGTGATGGTTCATGGTAAAGACCAGCAATATCTGGAAGACTGAAATCTGACAAATTGTTTGGTGAACCTCAGAATGCTCTTTTTTTGGTTCTAGCAGGAAGAGGATTGTTAATGATAAAAGTATACATTCAGTCTTTGCCAGCTTGCTGTTTCAAAGATAACAAATAAATCACAGAATCATAGAATCATAGAATGGTTTAGGTTGGAAGGGACCTCAAGGATCATCCAGCTCCAACCCCCTGCCATAGGCAGGGACACCTCCCACTAGAGCAGGTTGCTCAAGGCCTCATCCAGCCTGGCCTTAAACGCCTCCAGGGAGGAAGCATCCACAACCTCCCTGGGCAACTCATTCCAGTGTCTTACCACCCTCACTGTAAAGAACTTCCTGTAAAGAACAAATGAAACCATTTGTTAAAAAAATGAGATATAGAATATTTCCCTTCTACTTCCACTTAATAGCATTTTTATTGCCAGACTTAAAATGGAAGTCTAAAACAAACAAACAAACAAAAAAAAATAAAACCCGTGGAAAAAAACAGAACTGACAAAAATAAATGACACAAAAAGCTCTCAACTCTCTTCAGTGCTCAGAAAAGTGAATTAACATATTTATTGAGTTACATTGGCAATGAAGACAGCAATATATTGAAATTCATTGATTTTTTTTTTCCCCTCCCTTGACTTAAAAGCAACGCAGATGCTTATTACAAAACAGCAGTTCTTCTCCTCATTTTGATCCACCCTTTTTTAACAGGCACTGACATTGACAGTTTCAAGCTTAATTGTACATTCAGCGCCTCCTGTTAATGACATTAGATAAATGGATCACATCAGAATGCAGTATCGTCAAAAGAGACCACGTGCCAATCTTACAAATTTGAAATCAAACAAGCTACTCTGTAGACCCTGACTCTTCAAGTTGTTTATCAACTGAGTACTAGAGAATATTTTGAATGTCATTATACATCAAAAGATGAAAGATGTGCCTACCACAGCCCATGTTCCAGTTATACAATGAAATTTAATTACATGTTATAACTATGCTGTCTTAGAACTGTGGTAATTAAAGGGGTACAGTACATTGGTGTTTTATTCGTTGTAAGCCCTTATTTTCAGAGGGCTTAACTCAGCTATGCAAATTGACTCCCTTATCAAAGGGAGGAGTCTGTCACAAAGACAGAGTTGGGGCTCTTCAGTCTGGAGAAGAGAAGGCTTCGAGGAGAACTTAGAGTGGCTTTCCAGTATCTGAAGGGAGCCTACAGCAAGGCTGGGGGGGGACTATTTACAAAGTCTAGTAACGTCAGAACGAGGGGGAATGGGTTTAAACTGGCAGAGGGGAGATTAAGACTGGATGTTAGGAGGAAGTTCTTTACAGTGAGGGTGGTAAGACACTGGCACAGGTTGCCCAGGGAGGTTGTGGATGCTTCCTCCCTGGAGGCGTTTAAGGCCAGGTTGGATGAGGCCTTGAGCAACCTGCTCTAGTGGGAGGTGTCCCTGCCTGTGGCAGGGGGTTGGAGCTGGATGATCCTTGAGGTCCCTTCCAACCTAAACCATTCTATGATTCTACGATTCTATGACAGCAACGCTTGCTGCAACTACGCTAAAACAGAGTTGAAACTTATTTGCAGCATTGTTTGGGATGCTGTGAGAATGGCCATAAAAAAACTCTTTTCCATTGCAACATAGAAGGCCTCAGTATAATAGCTGTTTAAAATGCCAGTTTGTGTTTAGAGGAATGTTTTGTTTATATACATCTCTAATCAAATCTCTGAGCAAAATACTCTCAACCTCACGCAAAATACCTTTCTGAAAGTCCATTATTGACACAAGTAGTGAGATTCCCAAGTAATTAGGAACCTTTTTGGAGGCATGGAATCCATGTCCTTAAGCAGCAGGGTGTTTGGATAAAATTTTCACTTGTATAGGCAGTTGCAAATTATAACCCTTTGCATCTACATGGGCATCTGAGCAAGACTGGGTGGCTGAGTGGAAGCAGTTTAATTGTCTGGCCGTGCTCCACAGGAGCAGTGAAAACTGGCTTGGAAAAGTGCCGAATTAACACATCTCACAGATCACACTCATTCTCTCTCACTCCTCTCTCATTCTCTGCTTTATGATATCAGCCCTACCCCCACAAATCTTCCAGACACCCTAGATTATGCTGGCTGCCTTCATATATGTGCAGTAGCATAGAATATCCAGATGTGTCTTTCAAATAGTATACAGATACAGAGAGAGTGAAATACACACTGTGCTTCCTTGCCAGACAAACTCCCTCTTCAGTCTCATGCTCTCTCTGATTTCCAGTGAAAAAGGAAAGCAATCCATAATATCAATTCCCCATAAACTATTCAAGAGTCATATTAGAATCACAGAATCATAGAATCAGCCAGATTGGAAGAGACCTCCAAGATCAACCAGGCCAACCTAGCACCCAGCCCTAGCCAGTCAACCAGACCATGGCACTAAGTGCCTCATCCAGGCTTTTCTTGAACACCTCCAGGGACAGTGACTCCACCACCTCCCTGGGCAGCCCATTCCAATGCCAATCACTCTCTCTGTGAAGAACTTCCTCCTAACATCCAGCCTATACTGCCCCCAGCACAACTAGAGACTGTGTCCCCTTGTCCTGTTGCTGGTTGCTTGGGAGAAGAGACCAACCTCACCTGGCTACAACCTCCCTTCAGGTAGTTGCAGAGAGCAATGAGGTCTGCCCTGAGCCTCCTCTTCTCCAGGCTAAACAACCCCAGCTCCCTCAACCTCTCCTCATAGGGTTTGTGTTCCAGGCCTTTCACCAGCTTTGTCACCCTTCTCTGGACACATTCCAGCACCTCAACATCTCTCTTGAATTGAGGAGCCTATTAGCTTCTTTAGCCAAAGTTTTTAGAGTCTAATCTCACTGGATTTATTGTTTCTACTCAACTGACAGAATATAAGGTGCACAGCATTTCCTGGGGCTGGGCGTTGGGCACATCCTTCTTTCTGCAAGCATCTATACAAGACACAGTTGCAGAAAGCATCAATAAAAATAACTTTCTCTTCAATTCACTGAAGAAGGCATATGATCTCCAATAAGCAGTCATCCAGTGTAGCAAAATCCTGTGACGACAAACAAAAGGGGCAATTTAAGGAGGGAACATTGCCTGGCTTCTGCAGATCTAGGACTTATTTTAAGCTTTTTGTGTGTGTGCGATCAAATCAGCATCAACCCAATTACGCCTAAGGTCTATCTTCTTGTTAGATGGCAGGGTCAGTCACAAATGAGCAGCCTCTTGCAATTTTCCATCAAATCAGCTCTGTAATTTGAGAGCTAATGCAGACATCTCATGAAAACAAATCATCAGACAGTGTCAGCTCCCCCCTCCCCCACCTTCCCAAAACGAAGTGTTTGGAGGGATTTGGGTTCCTCTTTTAAGAGCCAGTTCTTGTCTCTGTGAAAGCCAATGCAAACCGTAGTAAACAAAAGTCAGCAGTCATTTTTAGACCTTCATGAATATTTCAAACTGCTGTGCACCTTTTGTTCCAAAAGAATTCTCACTTTGTTTGGTAAAAGACAGATGATTCATTTTAAGTACAAAATACACTCCATCAGTAAAGGTATTTTGCAATAAATGAGACAGTCACATAAAACTGCAAAATGCAAACCTATGGTCATAAACTTACTTGCCAAGAGCTCAGCACCATTACAATAAACACATTCAATGTAAAACAAAACAAAACAAAACAAAAAAACAAAAAAAAAACCCTCCTAAAAATCAGCTCTATGTTAAGGGCTTTCCATAATGCCTAAGCACATTACATAATTAGTGGTTGGCCTTGATGATCTTAAAGATCTCTTCCAGCCAAAATGATTCTATGATCATCATACAAAAGCTCATTATTTTCAATGGTGGAAGAGGCTGTGAATAACAAAGTACAGACAAAACCAAACTTGAGCTGTTTCATTCACCCAACCTCTGCCTTCTGACAAACTCAGCCACTGAATCTGTACATCGAAACTGCCAAGGAAAACAGTAGGATGATCAAGAAAATCTCTAAATTATTCAAAATGGTTTCTGGACTTCAAAAGACTCCTTCACTTTGTTCCTTTATATATCTACAGTTATTTAAGTTTGCCTCTGGCTCACACAGACAGCATTGTGCCTGTGATGTTGAAAGAGGAGAGATTCCCTAAGTTTGAGTAGACACTTCTCTGGTTGTGGAACCCACGAAGAACAAGTTGGACACTTTGGCAGGTCTTGGGATGCAATGTCTGTAACTCTAAAGAAGTCATTCTTTCCCCCTTGCCTTTCTATTTCCAATTTCTCCCACACTATAGCACTTCTGCATACACCAGATGGAACTTGTCAATCTCTCTGAGGATCAAAAAGTAAGATGCTATTAACATATGCTTTTACTGCTTAATAGCATATAGACAGCACTCCCAAAGGGGGCCTGAGGCTTCTAAAGAGGAAAAAGAAAAAGATACCAGAGTCAACATCCTGCCCTAATTCACAGGTCTACTGCTGGTAATGCCTACAAGTGTTATGCTGCTTTTTGTGCTTCTCTAATGCCAGCAGCCTCATTCTTAACAGCAGACAATAGGCTGACAGAGATATTGAGCTTAGGAAAGCGTAGAGATTTCTAGTGCAGTGCCTCTTGGATGGAGATATCTTTTTATTCTCATATCTGCAGAAAAGACTGGAGGAAATACCCTTCCAAGCTTTGCCAGCTGCTGGCAAAAGGCTCCTGAGCATACAGCCTTTCATACAAACTCCCACTGAAATCAATGGGATCACTCCCATTAATACAAAGTTGCTAAACCAGGCACTCCAGAGGAACTGAAAAGCCATCTGCTAATTAACTTTAAAATCTATTTTCACCAGATCTGTGAATACACCCTATGCACTTCTCTGTGTAGCCCTCGGATTTAGATCCCAAAGTGGAACTGGCAGTCAAGGTAAGGATTGGGACCTCATACCAAGAAAGAAAAATATTAAAGCAAGAGCTCTTAAAAACAGTTTTTTTTCCCTACAGCTAACTACTCAGAATGCAACACAGCTACTGTAGTCTGGTTTAATAACTTTGCAATTCGACCCTAAATTTACTATGTGCACAGCATTGCTGCAAAAGAGCTGGGGAAAGCAGAACATCACTTGGAAAGGTCTTGGAAAAATGGTTGAAACTCAAGGCCAGATCGTAAGTACGACCAAGAAAAGGATAGAAAGCCTTGCACAGAAACTCACACATTTACCTCAGGTACCAACTATCCCTGAATACTTTCCATGTCTACAAATAAAATGCAAAGGGGCATCAGAAAAAGAAAAAAAAATAAACAAAGAAACAAAACCAAAGCACAAAAGCCAACACTGCCCTCCAGAAGAGGAACATTTTAGTTTCTCTCCTGTTAAGAATTCTTTAAATCTGGTTTTCAATAGCAGTCTGTCTCTGTCTCTCCTTCCACTAGCCAAGAAGATTTTATAAGTCACAGCCATCAGTGAGCTAAGACTTCTAAGAAGTGAAGATTGCTTTCTCAGATAAAAGGGATTTTCTAATGTCTGGCCTTCTGGATGTTTCTTGTGTAGGTTGGCATTCAGAAACACTGACTGGTTATTTCAGTGCCAGAAATCTCAAGAAGCAGTTTTATACTCTAGCAAGGCTATTGCCATGCTCCACACACTCACTGGATCCCTATAGAACAGACCAGAACAGAATAGAATCAGCCAGGTTGGAAGAGACCTCCAAGATCATCCAGTCCAACCTAGCACCCAGCCCTAGCCAATCAACCAGACCATGGCACCAAGTGCCTCATCCAGGCTTTTCCTGAATACCCCCAGGGACGGTGACTCCACCACCTCCCTGGGCAGCCCATTCCAATGCCAATCACTCTCTCTGACAACAACTTCCTCCTAACATCCAGCCTATACTTCCCCTGGCACAACTTGAGGCTGTGTCCCCTTGTCCTGTTGCTGGTTGCCTGGGAGAAGAGACCAACCCCCACCTGGCTACAACCTCCCTTCAGGCAGTTGTAGACAGCAATGAGGTCTGCCCTGAGCCTCCTCTTCTCCAGGCTAAACAACCCCAGCTCCCTCAGCCTCTCCTCACAGGGTTTGTGTTCCAGGCCCCTCACCAGCTTTGTTGCTCTTCTCTGGACACGTTCCAGCACCTCAACATCTCCCTTGAGTTCTCTGTAAGCTCTCTCTGTAACATTGTGATATATTCAGAGTCAAAATATTTCTATGCAAGCCTAATAAGCAGGTTTAACCTTTCCAACCCATCTGCCAGAGTAATGTTTACACACCATATTATATGCATGTATTAATGAGATATAATATTGTCTATACATACATTATGTATTGCCTCTATATGGAACAGCACAGCTACAACACACAGTGTGCCTTTACCATAACGCAGGCTAGCACTCAAATAACAGCAGGTTTGGAACTATCATGTCAGCATCAGCAACTGCTATCTATGTGTAAAAATGAAAAGTTTTTAAATCATCTTCTTGGTGAGTTTGCTAAGCTGGACGCTGCAGATATCCACCATCCAGAAGAGATACTGACCTACATAGATGACAGATGTCAGACTTTCAGATTGTATATTTTTAAACATAGAATTGAGGCTTTGGGTTTTTTTTTTTAAAGACTTTAATGATTCTAAACCCAGATCTATAAAGTATATAGTAAGTAAATATTTATAACTAGATTTTTAATAGCTTTGAAGCCCACAGTGAGAGTGAATTTTTAGCAACAATTTGCAGCAGACGATTTCTGAGCTTGTGATGCAACACATAGGTTAGCAATGTTCATTGGGGATGAGCTTCCTGTATGCATCTCAGAATCACTCAGTAGCAGCCAAAAGAGCACAAATCACCCAAGTGAAGATGTAGCTGTGGCACAATTTCCATCATGACTTTATTCATGGGAAAGAGGGGCAGAGGGACAAAAAAAGCAGCAGGAGCTGATATAGCCTTTGTGGCCAGGGGCTGTGCCTGTGCCTGCATTAAAAGTCATGTCTCTATTCCTAGTGCTCTGGATTAAAACAGATACCATCTGACTTGCCATTTATTTATTCACACAGAGTTTCAATCTACAGGGTGCAATAGGAAGAGGGCACTGGAGGGTGATTTAACATGGAAGCTGACAAGACTGCCAGCAAAAAGTTTTCTTGTCAGTAACTAAACCATTAAGAAGTGTGCTTAAAATTACTCCAATCACAGAAATGCCCAAGAAGACAAGCTATGCCAGACATCTCTTCTTCTCACACCCTAAATCTTCTGCTAATCAGACTGTGCTGACAGACTACACTTGTGCAAAAACCCTTTCAAACCAATACGATTCCCACTTGTAACTGCTGACTCAAGCCTTTGGATGAGGTACTGACTAATTGCAAATTGGTGAGCAGCAAACCGGAGCAAAGAGCCAGCAATGCCAAGGTCCTGCCACCAAATGCATGTATTGGATACATGTTCTGGCAATAGCTGTACCTCAGGTAGAAGCATACTTTAGTCATGCAAACCACCAAGTAATTATGACCAAAACAGTATTTGCTTGTTTGGTTGTCCATGGTGGGGGTTTTACTCACAGGATCACAGGATGTTAGGGGTTGGAAGGGACTCAAGGAGATCATTGAGTCCAACCCCCCTGCCAGAGCAGGACAATACCATCTAACACAGATCACAATACCATCTATCACAGATCACATGTTGTTGGGAGGGTGGGGGTGGTTTTGCTGTTATTGTTGTTTTGGATTTGGTTTTTTTTTCCCTGGCTTTACTGGGGTTTTATTTTGTTTGAGTTAATGACAAATGCACAGGAAATATTGAGATAGTCTCATTCAAATTCAAAGTTCTCACCTAATTGAATATGGAGTAAATGATTCTTCTCTTGCATGTTCTTTCTCTGTCATCTAGGGACGTGGTGAGAATTAATCTCTAAACAGAAGAAATACTCATATATGGGATCTAGAATCCGCTCCTGGCATAGGGCAAGGAAATTCAAACTAACAACAGTTACATGCAATACAAAAATACGTTTGTACCTTATAGAAAAGTTACAAAGATGCAACGTATAGCCTGTAACAACAACTGAAAGAAAACCAACATTAATCCAGGAATAAAAAACAACCCTGCCATTGTCAGAGCCACGATACAACTGCAATTCCAGCAGGTTAAGCTGAAGATATAATACAAAGTAAAGCACTAATATTATTTGCTTTTTCTCAGATCCCTTTTTCTTCTCAGTGACTTCTGCCACTATGGCTGCAATTGCAGTTATTTTCCAATCTTTTGCAAATGGAAAAGGGGGAAGGGGAAATAAAGCATCTCTTATTTGCTCATGTTTGGATTTTCAATATTTTTTCCCTTGATAGCTTCTCCTTTGAGCAGCAGCAGTGTCAGTTCCCCAGGGGCAGAATTCAGGTCTCAGAAATACGTACAGAGCATACAAATCTTCCATAATGCTCTTTCTAATAGTTTGTTAAACTCTGAGGAATGTTATCTATGGAAATACATAGGTGTCTCTCACAAGCCCTAAACCCAGGTAATGATGCCATCTGCATTGAGCCAGAACACCCATTTATTAGCTGTACAGAAACTATTCATAGTTTATACAAATAATTAAGTTTGAATAACTCCTGCCAAGACGAATTCAACATCTATCAACACATAGATCTCTCTATGCAGCCCCCAGAAACCACCTCAAGTCTTCGTGGCAGTGTGCATAATCTGCAGGATTGAGGAGTGTTTCAGAAACTATTAGACAGACCTAATAGCAAACTTGCAGTTTTCCACAACTATCCACCAGCCTGCCTCGAACCTGAATTTATTCCTGGTGTCACTGAAGAGCAGGTCTGCTTCTATAACCTGTGAAGCTCTGCATCATTTTGCTAATTAGCACAAAAGACTGCTGAATTTGTGGTGTGGCAAGAATGGAGCAGTCACCACAGTAGACACAAAACACATGGGAAAAAAATGACTATGCTCCAGATTACAGAGTTATGTGCTAGTACACGAGAAATAGCCTGTTGATGTCATAGAATTAAACAGAGCAGACCTTTTCTTAGTACATGCCAATGTCACACCAGCCACAGTGAAGCTGATTTTCTATTTGCTCAAACCTGAAAGTTTGCAGTAGCAAAAGCATCTCTCTGTTGAAAGTTTCTCCTGTTTCTGTTGGTCCTAATTTCCCAAATAACCTGCAACTGTTTTAGGGAAATGGCTTCCTCTAACTTAAAAGCAAAATGACAGTACCTGCATTGGTGCAATTCCAGCTGACAATATTTTCACTCTAAATGTTTTGCCCTCTAAAACTGTTTTAGCCAGCATTCCAAGGCTTGCAGGTCTTTCCCCCCCTCTTTCTACTTCTAATAAACACTGAACCCTGCTTCTCCTTCTCAACCTTGTCCAATTTTCACTTTGAACTCATAGTTTGTGGATAAGTAGGCTTTTATCAAACAAAAATTATTCAGATATTTTCTAAAAGAGGTTTTACATAAGTTGTGAAACACTTTATTGATATTATTTACTATGGATATAATTTATCATTAGTAGTGACTGTTAGAATTCTTGTTAGAATCATAGAATGGTTTAGGTTGGAAGGGACCTCAAGGATCATCCAGCTCCAACCTCCTGCCATAGGCAGGGACACCTTCCACTAGAGCAGGCTGCTCAAGGCCTCATCCAGCCTGGCCTTAAACACCTCCAGGGAGGAAGCATCCACAACCTCCCTGGGCAACCTGTTCCAGTGTCTTACCACCCTCACTGTAAAGAACTTCCTCCTAACATCCAGTCTAAATCTCCCCTCTGCCAGTTTAAACCCATTCCCCCTCGTTCTGACATTACCAGACCTTGTCAATAGTCCCTCCCCAGCCTTGCTGTAGGCTCCCTTCAGATACTGGAAAGCCACTCTAAGGTCTCCTCGAAGCCTTCTCTTCTCCAGGCTGCAGAGCCCCAACTTGTTCTTTACAAGTCATTAGCTATAGCCAGCGAAGCACTCCTGCGTCAATGCCTTTAGCTTCGTTCACCTGCAGAAATAGTCCTTATGAACTACATATCTAAAAGCATTTTCTAATCCTAGAGTGGAATTAATTTTCAAGGCACTCATTTAGAGCCAGAACTGACAAATGTAATGAAGCAGCTCTCTATGCTGTGCTGTCTCGGAGGGATCTCTGAACATCAGCCCATTGGAGAAGAAGCTCACAGCACGAACGAGTTACACAGCTGAAACACAAAGCACTGTGCCACTGACAGCAGTTCATTAGTTCTGTAATTCTAAGGTCTGAGTATTTCAAAATAGTACACATACTCCCAGAGTAAATACTTGTTCAGTGCCTTCTTAGTTCTTTGGCTTTTCTATACAATCTTGTCTGACAAAACAGTTCTCAATTTTATTAATGTATGATATGTAAGTTAGGTAGAGAGGCAGACGTGGTGGTTGTGGAGCACTGCAATTCTCCTGGTAAAAGCACAAAGTCTGTCATCAGGTACTATAAAACACCAATAAGATTTCTAATTTTGGGTAGGTTGAGGTTTTTTTTTCTGTTTGTGTTTTTTTCATCAGCCACTTTCAGACAAAACACAGACCACGACTGCCAGAGCTATGGCTTAGACTGAGATGGTGCACAAAATGATTATGGCTATCAAGACAGAGTGATCAGAATAGCATGTTCCCAGGTGTGCTTTCCAATTCAAAGAGGCACTTGAAGGTTTAATGGAAATTTGGATGAAGCACAAGACAACAAACGCTAAAATACTATTGAAGATTATGCTTTTGATTAAAGATCAGAACTTTTAAATGGGGGGGGGAAATATGGGTATTTTATATTGGTTTTATGAAAATAGCCACACTGAGGGAGTTATTGGAGCCAGCCATGCATATCAAAACAACAGGATCAGCTGAGGAATAAAGCCCATGTTGCTAGTCTCAGCCACCATGGTAAAAACCCCACATCACTTAAACTGCTATGCTAAGTGAGGTAGATATTCATTATGTATTTTCTAGATATACTACCTTCCTTCACTTCAATTTTACAGGCAGTATTGTTGCAGGAAAAAAATTGACCAACTCTCGTGGTTTAAATGAAATCAAGGTTGAAGTGGTCTATTGATCTATTAATGGTATGCAACAAACTTGCTATCAGTGAGCTATACCTTCAGGATCAATCTCAGCAAAACAAAAGGCAAACCACAACAGCAGGTCCATACAAGATGACAGGAAATGCTTCCAATTTTTTTAACATCCTTCCACGGCTAACTCTCAAAATTTCTAATCCCCATGGCCATGTCCGCACAACTGCCTGTGAGTAGGTTGTGTGTGTGTGTGTGTGTGTGCAGGCAGTGTACAAGAATGTCCCTCTTCTGGGGTTCAGTCTCCTTTGGGAGATATGGGGGCTTTAGCTCCGTGCATACCTGTCCTGCCTGCCTTCTTCAGTGGGATAATTTAGAGGTGGTGAACAAGATCTCCTGGAGCCAGATATGAATCCCCAAGGTGGGTCCCAGCTGTGCTAGATGCCCACAGTCTCCATCAGGGGGGATGCATCATTCTGAATGCAGGCTGTGATGCTGGTGGGGTAACCCTTAGCACTGACAAACACCATTTTGATGGTGTTCTGCTCCCATTTTTCTCTGCCCATTGTAGAAAGTTTCCAAGCTCCTTTTCAAGCTACATCTTTCTCTCTCTCTCTGTTTTTTGTTTTGTTTCGTTTTTTAAGTTCCCAAAAGTCTTTGGGTAACTCCCTGGTTAACATTTACACCAGCTGATAGTCCTGCTGAGCAAACTTCATTCTTTTTAACTTCTGCCTTTAGCTTTGCCATTTCTGGAGCAAATATCCTCTGAGGCAGTTTTGGTTATTCAGACACCTTGGTCACTCTCATATTCCTCTCTGCAGCTATGCAAGATGTGTTACTAAGAGCAGGAGCCACACTGAATCCTTCCTAAGGATTACCAGTAGGTGATTATACATACTAAAACCATTTTTGCTGGACAAGAGATGTAATAAATGAGCTAAAGTTAAATGATTGATTTCAGCCAGATTGCAGCAGTGTTTATGGCTAGGCAGATAACATTAGCCATCAAAACCAAATTAATAAGAATTAATGAGAAAGCTTTTAAAGCTGGACACTGGCTCATAATAATGCCATTAAGTTATTACACAGTCTGAATGAAGCCCAAATTCACCACTCAGTGACATTTTACTCAACAATAAAAATGAGAAAATGTCATGAGAACTGGCAAAACACAGAGGTATAAGACAACAAAGAAGGAAAAACAATGTTTTCAGCATATAGGGATTATCTAAACTTCAAGGAAGTGAGACAGTGTGCATGTGTAATAAAAAGAAAAGTCATTTGCCACAGATGACTTTCTAAGAGGATGCCCTTTGGTCTTGCAGTGTTAGTGTACTTTATGAATACATGCAACCTTTGGAGAAAGTATTGCCTATTTTTCAAGATAAAGGACACTGAATCTGTTATTTGGCCTGAAAACATGTCAGATAGGTATCAGTAATAAGATAAGAAAGATGAAAATGATGATGCACATCAGCACAAATGGATAAATGAACACTTGATACTTCAAAGATAGCTCAGAAAGCAATCAACAGGGCAAGGAAAGGACCTCAATGTAATTACAAAGCTCAGTCATGAGGTTAGTTACATGCATTTCAAATTTTCTGATATGTATTTTGTGTCAGAAGTCTGTACAAACTGAAAAGTTCACTAGCAATGAAGAAATGTGGAACTTTGTTCTCAGAAGTTTAGAACNTCAGCAATGAGGTCTGCCCTGAGCCTCCCCTTCTTGAGGCTAAACAACCCCAGCTCCCTCAGTCTGTTTGATATAACACAGAGGCCAAGGTTATATGCAGAGTGGGAGTGAACAGAGACACTAAGTGAAGTAGATCTCTTAAAGTGACCTGGCCAAGGATGATTCTTGACCACACCTTTTCTATTTGCTAAAGCAGTGTTTCTCCTCTAACATGGTTCTCAACGGTAAGGCAGGACCAAGCAGGCAAGGTTCTGAAGCCAAATGATGACAAGAAGGGATTCAATACCTATCACAGCCTTTAAGTGATTCTGGCTCAGATGATGTCTCCCCGGGGGGAACTGACTCCCCTTTACCTGTTGTCATGTCCCTATACCTATTCTATAAGAGTACCACTGCAAAGAGATAAAGAGACCCCTTCCTTCTGAAAATCCTAAGTTTTCAACCTTCCCCACCGTAGGAGTCTTCAGTCTCTACACCTTAATATGTAGTCACCCCTTTAACCATCCTTCCTTCCCTACAACATAAGGTTTGGGCTTTCACCATGCCCTCTGCAAAAACTCTGTGCACTCCCTCATACATCTCCCCTCTGCATGGTGACTTATGTATCTTAGAGTCTCAACTAGAGCACATCTCTCACTGGGAGGGCCAACACCACTGCCAGCCCCAGCAAAGGCACCAAGCAGATTATGCAACCTGAGACCTGGATGGCAGAATCTTCCATCTGGACCTCCCTTCCCATACGACAGGTTCACTGGTCCATCATATGGTGGGGAATGCACTCTGGGCCACATCACTGCCATTGCTGTGCAGTCCAGTAGCAGCACTACTTGCCCACTTGCAGCCTCTCACAGCAAAACTGTCACACCAGCAGCTCATTTAGCAGTTCAGCTCCTTCTGCATCCTCAGTTCTGGGCTCCTCAATTCAAGAGAGATGTTGAGGTACTGGAACATATCCAGAGAAGGGCAACCAAGGTGGTGACAGGCCTGGAGCACAGCCCTGTAAGGAGAGGCTGAGGGAGCAGGAGTTGTTTAGCTTGGAGAAGAGTAGGTTCAGGGCAGACCTCATTACTGTCTACAACTACCTGAAGGGAGGTTGCAGCCAGGTGGGGTTGGTCACTTCTCCCAGGCAACCAGCAACAGAAGAAGGGGACACAGTCTCAACTTGTGCCAGGGGAGGTCTAGGCTGGATGTTAGAAGGAAGTTATTGCCAGAGAGAGTGATTGGCATTGGAATGGGTTGCCTAGGGAGGTGGTGGAGTCACTGTCTCTGGAGGTGTTGAAGAGGACTGGATGAGGCACTTAGTGCCATGGACTGGTTGATTGGTTAGGGCTGGGTGCTAGGTTAGACTGGATGACCTCAGAGGTCTCTTCCAACCTGACTGATTCTATGATTCTATTTCATAGAAAAAATAAGTAAAGCAAATACAGTAAATCTCTGCTTTAGGAAGGATTAAAATAAGGTAGATGATCATTCTTAACTCCTGGCTGATTCTGTGATTCTATGATTCCATGAGTTGTGAGAACCCATTCTCATGCAATGTACCTATAAGCTTCAGGGACCAAAAAGAACCTGTTTGTACACGCTCAGCATTAACAGTTTCAGCTTTATTCCCCCCTAATCTCCAGATTTCCAATTGGTGAAATATTACTTTTTTCTGTTGAGTAGACTCATTAGTCTTGTTGAGAAATGTAAATAGCCCAGCAGTGACTGACACCAAAACGCTTAAGAATAAACTGATAATAACATATTCAGCATAGAGTGTGGATATGGTGTTTGGTATGCACAGACTGATGAAAATAAAAAGAAATAGAGGGTAGGTGCTATTCATTGAGCATAAAGACACACACAGAGATGCTTACATTCATGTCTAAATATGGAACTACATAAGCACAGGTCTGGTCACATGAGTAAGTATTTTTGTGGCTCTGTGTGATGGTTTGGGTGCCCCCTGCCCCCCCACACTTTTAGAAATCACCCAGACTAGACTCAGTCAGCTCTGGAAATTTGAATGAAGCTTATATTTACAGCTGGCACAATTTACAAGCAGATATTAATAGAAATAGACAAAGTAAAAAGGTAATGCAGACACAACTCCCCTCCCAGAAACCTGAGTCCCCAGGAGGGGCTCTCAACCACCCCCTCACCTTCTCCCTACCCCTCTCAACCTTACCCCAGTCCCAAGGAAGAATGGAGGTTCGGCCAAGAGGGTTAAAAAGCAAGGTGAAGCAGCCAAGCAAAAGGAGGGTGAGGTTAGAAAGCAAGATGGAGTCCAGCCAGCAGCCACGAGCTCCCAAGCAGGCAGAAGCTCCCAGCGAAGAGAGGAAGCAAGTGACCTAATCTTTGTTTTGCCTTTCTTTTGTACACATCTCAGCAAGACTGTGAGGGAAGTAGACACCATTGTTTTCATTTCTCAGCCTATGATCTAGTTCTTCTCACCAACACATGCTAGCTAGGCTCAAACTAGCACACTCTGGTCTGCTGATTCTCAGCTTCTTTCAGGTATGAAAGCACAGGGCAGAAAACGGCAATTCTCTCTCCCACTCATGGCCAAAATAAGTCACTCTAAATGTTAGATAATAAATACCATTTGTGACATCATCCTAAAGGGTAAGAAGCGATTTATATTTATATGAATAGACATGGAGGACAAATATGACCTATGGGAATATGCTAAATGTCTTCATGTGAAAAGCAGAACTCTAATATTAACAGAAGAATTGTCTCTCCTAAGGATGTTTTCCTGCAGTCCAACCGGTATCAGCATACACACCTGCCAACATTTGTGTTGGGTAACTAGATTTACACACCTGATCATCTTCCAAAAGGGCAAATGCCTTGGTTTCATCAACAATATACAAACAGATGAAAGAGGAAACAGAATAAAATCATAATACATTTTAAAAGGCAATTTTGAAATTTAAGGTTCTAAACCTGGTTTGGAAGCCGGTAATATAAAAATTCAATTTCTAAAACTCACTGGTTTTGAAACAACAAAATATCATTACTGTTACCTATTTCATTTAAATAGACTTTGTAGCTTTATTTATGTTGGCAGGGAAATGGATTTGGACCATGCTGTATGCCTAGTAAGTAAACATCTCCGAGGAAAAAAGCAGGTCATCAGTGCATAAAGTGGATTTGGGAACTGTTTAACTGTGTTTCTTCTTGATATTCATTACAGAAAAGCACCCAGGGCATGTGTTTGACTTTACATTGTTTACTGCAATTTCCTCTCCTGAGAATTTTAGACCTTGACAAGTAGAAGTCATAGTACCAGCCCTCAAACCAAACTGGCTCACAACAGAGCAGCATTCACATTTGATGTGACTGTAGGATCCGAGTGAGAGTCTAACAAAACTCAGAGCTGAAATGCTTCTAGGTTTTGGTTGTGGCATTGAACAGTCAGAGTAGCCCAGCATATAAAAACTGCTTTGATTGAGGCTGGCTTTTTAGTTAGTTTAGTGTTGGGAACAGTAATAATAAATGTGTTGGGAATAGTAATAATAAATGTAGTGATTCTATAGAAATGTCTGAATATTATACACTGGAATGTAAGCCATGGCCAGGCAAGAGTGCACGAGCTCAGAAGTACTGAGCTAAGATAAAATAGAAGGTTGGAATGATCTTAAAGAATGGTGTAACAAATATAAACAAATGTAAGGCTGGAGCCTGTGGTTTTCACCTATCTCTGCTGACTTAGATTGCTTAGACAATGTATGTGTTGTTGAGAGAATATGATGAGTGTCTACACTAATTAGTATGTGAAGGGAGCTTGTAGCCAGGTGGGGGTTGGTCTCTTCTCCCAGACAACCAGCAACAGAACAAGGGCACACAGTCTCAAGTTGTGCTGGGGGAGGTCTAGGATGGATGTTAGGAGGAAATTCTTCACAGAGAGAGTGATTGGCATTGGAATGGGCTGCCCAGGGAGGTGGTGGAGTCACCGTCTCTGGAGATGTTGAAGAAAAGCCTGGATGAGGCACTTAGTCTTGAGGTCTCTTCCAACCTGGTTGATTCTGTGATTCTATGATTCTACATGTAACTAATTACAGTTTAATACAATTTGTAGCCTTCTGGTGAAGTATATAAACCTATGCTTGGGGTACAATAAACTGGAATTTCCTTGCATCAGGCATCTCCCCATCTCTTCTGATGCCTATGGCATTCAGCCCGTGGCAGTTTAGTAAAGAAATTGTTCTGTTCAACACAAACTAAATTGGGAGAGAGAAACCACAGAGAAAGTATGATCCACTTCCATGACATTGCATATGGGTATGAAAGAAAAGAACATTGGAACTTCTAAATTCTGGAGCTTAAGCAACGAAGTATACAGTTGCATTTTAAACACACTCCCACCCCCCACACACACCCCCATGCCCCTCTTTGGTTTTCAGTTGTTAATGAGTTTGATCTTATTATCAGAATTGTGCTCTGATGTTTCTGATGATCAAAATAATTCTACTAAATTTAAAATGCTCTTTAATTCTACTAAATTTAAAATGCCCTTAACAGAAGGCATGGTAGCTAAGAGAAAGATGTCAGTATCAGAACTGAGTGGAAATGAGTCCAAACACTTCTGAAACTCTTCCTGCGCATTCTTCATCTCACTCAGGAAGGATTTACTGCATTGACAGTGAATTGCTTCACTTTCCAATAGGCAGTTTTGGGCAACTGATCATTTCCAATGATTAAATAATTTCGTAAGCTAGAAAACAAACAACTGAACGAGGCTTTGTAATTGCAGATTTTCCCCTGTGAGCACTGAGAGTAAGGGAAAGAAGTAGAAAGAGAAATGGGGGAGAAGGGTGAGGAATATTCTGCAGAGACACTCTGAGATTAATATGCACAAAGGAAATGAACTATTTCCAAGCAGAAGCAGCACTTTTCATCACAGCAGCCTATCTGCCTTGAGAAAAGTCTGCTCAAGGATCATGAAAAACATAGAAGAAATAGCTCCCACGATCCAAAACCTTTTCTAAAGTAAGAAAGAAAATTAAAGTTGCAAGAGAAAAAGATCTGTGCATAGATTTTAGGGTTTGCCTGTTGCATTTCTGTCTTTGACTTTTCTTGCCCACAAAGTTCCATCTTGCTTTCAACTTTCCTTTACCAATAGTAATCTGGTGTGGTACTACCGAGATGGTTTCCTTTCCTTGAAAACAAACATGTGTTTTCTTCAGTCCCAGAAATGAACATTCACCTTAATTAATCTTCCTGCTCTCCCCTGGCTACTCTTTAAACTGCTATTTGAAGAGTGCTTTTAAGCTGGGGGATTCCTTGTTGTTAATGGTTTCCTGAACCATTTGGGATAAACACATCTGCATTTCTTTAGCCACTCAAAGCAGGCAACACAGTTGAATCACAGAATCAGGATCATTTTGGTTGGACAAGATCTTTAGTATCCTTGGCTCCAACCAATGACCCAAGACTGCAAGTCAGCACTAAACCATATTCCTCAACACCACATCTACCCATTTTTCAAATACCTCCAGGCATGGGGATTCCACCACTTCCCCAGGCAGTCTGCTCCAGTGCTTACTAACTCTTCAGGTGAAGAATTTTTTCCTAATATGCAATCTAAACCTGCCTTGGCATGACTTGAGGCTTACCTTATCCTATCATGTGTTCCTTGGAAGAGAAGACAAGGTACCCATAGAGTTCAGATAGCTGCAATCTTTTCCTTACACTGTGTTTCCACAGAGAAAAGATGGAATGTGGGCAGGACTGAGTAGGATATGCTCCTACACCTCTAAACCTCTATTAAGAATCAGGATGAAAATTGGGCTGTAATAACTCAGTCCTTTATAGACAATAACAGGTTCAGGGAAAAAAAAAAAAAAAACCACACACACAAAAAAAAAAAAAAAAAACCAAAAAAAAAAAACAAACCAAAACCAAACCAAATCAAAAACAAACAACCAGCCACCACCAACAACAACAAAATAGTTATGCACTTCCACTGTCAAGATTTCACCAAGAATTTAGCTTATACCTAAATAATGTTGCTGGATAATTAATACATGGAGTGCAATCCCAAGCACAACTTCAGGCTGGGTGGTTAATGGCTGAGAGAAGCCTCAAGGAAAAGGATCTGGGGTGAGGCAAAGCTCAACATGAGACTGCAGTGTGAGTGCAGCCCAGACAGCAGCCCTGTGCTGAGCTGCAGCAAGAGCAGTGTGGGCAGCAGGGCAAGGGAGGGGATTCTGCCTCTTTTCTCTGCTCTCCTCAGACCCCACTTGGAGTCCTATATACAGTTCTGGAGCCCCCAGCACAAGCAGGACATGGAACTGTTGGAGCCAGTCCAGAGGAGGCCACCAAGATGCTCTGAGGGCTGCAGCAGCTCTGCTATGAGGACAGGCTACAAGAGTTGGGGCTCTACAGCCTGCAGAAGAGGAGGCTTCAAAGAGACCTTATAGTGGCCTTCCAGTATCTGAAGAGGGCTACAAGAAGGCTGTGGAAGGACTATTGACAAGGTCTTGTAATGACAGCATGAAGTGTAATGGGTTTAAAGTGGAAGAGAGGAGAGTCAAACTAGATGTTAGGAAAGGGTTAAGGGTTCTTTCCAGTGAGGGTGGTGAGACACTGGCACAGGTTGCCCAGGGAGGTTGTGACTGCTCCTTCTCTTGAGGTGTTCAACACCAGGTTGGATGAGGCATTGGGCAGCCTTTTCTAGTGGGAGGTGTCCCTGCCTTTGGCAGGGGGGTGGAACTGGATGATCCTTGAGGTCCCTTCCAATTTAAACCATTCTATGTTTCTATGATTTTTCTTTCATCTTCTTCTATCACAAAAAAAATACTACACTGAGCATAATTTTATTCATTTCACATTGTGTCACTTAAAAAAAAAAAAGAGGACAGAGCATGAAACCTCTCTAATTTCTTGCACAAATTAAATTTGCCACTTCAGAGCTTGAATTCAAGTGGAGATATAGCTTCCAGTAGATTTGAAGGCATGAGAAATGATGATCAACAACATCAGTTTGGAATCATAAATGGAATTTTTTGACTGTTGGCATTAAAAAGACTTTGGCATAAAAGTGCCACATTTTATATTTAAAAAGCAGTAAGTAATTCCCTAGAAAGCCAACATCTCACTCCTGATATGATTATCTTTCTCTATTTTCCTCAGAATCCTTATGGTAAGAAAATAAGCTGGATTCATTCAGGAGCTGCAAACACGTTCATACAACTACAAAGTGTTAGTCAAACTGATGACAACTGACTCAAGTACGGCCAGTAATGTGTGACATCTGCTATTCACAGGAAGGAACAACAAACAAAAACAAAACCAACCCTGAGCATGTCTGCCTGGGATGCTTTATTTCAAACCATGTCTTAACCATATAGGTGAAAATTCTACAACACTTGGAGGGAAAAGAAAACCAAGACTGAATCTTTGTTCACACAACCACAGAATTAACTAGGTTGGAATCATCAACTCCAACCTATCACCTAATCCTTCTAATTAACTGGACCATGACACTAAGTGCCTCATCCAACCTCCTTTTAAACACCTCCAGGTATGGCAACTCCACCACCTCCCTGAGCAGCCCATTCCAATGCCAATCACTCTCTCTGGCAAGAACTTCCTCCTAAACCTGCCCTGGCACAGTTTGAGACTGTGTCCTCTTGTTCTGTCACTGGGTGTCTGGGATAAGAGACCAACAGCCTCCTTTCAGGTAGTTGTAGACAGCAATGAGATCACCACTGAGCCTCCTCTTCTGCAGGCTGCACACCCCCAGCTCCCTCAGCCTCTCCTCATAGGGCTGTGCTCCAGGCCCCTCACCAGCCTTGTTGTTCTTCTCTGAACACATTCAAGCACCTCAACATCTCTCTTAAATGGAAAGACCCAGAACTGGACACAATGATAATGTGCTTTTGACATTACAAAAGTAAGTTTAAGTACATCTTTGATAAAGCCTTGCAATTTCTTAAATGTCTTAAATTCCTGCTGTGAGTGTACATACAATACCATTAGCAGAAGAAAAGATAATTCACTCCTGTTGGAGTTCTACTAGCCAAGCATTCCTGCCAAAGATTTGCTCTACTACTGCCTTTTTATGTACTCTTGATGCAGGATGCAAAGATTGGCATGGCAATAGATATCCTCATGATCTATGTGCACACAAGATACTCTGTGGAAAATACCAACTAAAAGTGGATGCAGCAGAACACTAATGACTTCATTGCTGAGATGAAGTCAAGCCTAACTTGTATTTAAGCTGCCTATAGCTTTTAGTCTAAGCTTCAGACATATAGGTTCATTAGAAAATGATTTATAATCCTTTCCTCATACCTTGTCAGTTCAATTAATTCTCTGACAAATGGAGAACAGCAGACTGTGGAACTTTTTACATTTTTAAGATATTAAGTAATGTGACAGGTCACAAATTTGAGCTGAATTATGAGGCATTCCTTCATCTCACCATAAGACCACCCTTCTGGTTATAGACTCTCTGTGAAGAACTTCCTCCCAACATCCAGCCTATGCTTCCCCTGGCACAACTTGAGAGTGTGTCCCCTTGTCCTGTTGCTGACTGTCTGGGAGAAGAGACCAATCCCACCTGGCTATGATCTCCCTTCAGGTAGTTGTAGACAGCAATGAGGTCTCCCCTGAGCCTCCTCTTCTCCAGGCTGCACACCCCCAGCTCCCTCAGCCTTTCTTCATAGTGTTTGTGCTCCAGGCCCCTCACCAGCTTCGTCGCCCTTCTCTGGACACCTTCCAGCACCTCAACATCTCTCTTGAATTGTTGCCATGACTTGGACAGGTTTCCCTCAAGTGTACTTCAAGGGCAAAAAGCACGAGCAAAAGGTGCTGGAACATGTCCAGAGAAGGGCAACAAAGCTGGTGAGGGGCCTGGAACACAAACTCTATGAGGAGAGGCTGAGGGAGCTGGGGGTGTGCAGCCTGGAGAAGAGGAGGCTCAGGGCAGACCTCATCACTGTCTACAACTACCTGAAGGGAGGTTGTAGCCAGGTGGGGGTTGGTCTCTTCTCCCAAGCAACCAGCAACAGGACAAGGGGACACAGCCTCAAGTTGTGCCAGGGGAAGTCTGGGCTGGATGTTAGGAGGAAGTTCTTCACAGAGAGAGTGATTGGCATTGGAATGGGCTGCCCAGGGAGGTGATGGAGTCACCGTCCCTGGGGGTGTTCAGGAAAAGACTGGATGAGGCACTTAGTGCCATGGTCTGGTTGACTGGATAGGGCTGGGTGCTAGGTTGGACTGGATGATCTTGGATGTCTCTTCCAACCTGATTGATTCTATAAAGGAGGAAGCAAGGAAGATCAAAATATAATAATTTAGTTGCATTTCAGATTTGATCAGTACAGTTCCTAGTCCAGTTCCATGATTCCCACATCCTGGCTAATTCTTTCCTCTTCCAATGACTAAGTTCATATGTGATTTTTCTAAAGTGGAGCTTTCATTACAGGGCTAACCTTAGAGCTACATAGAGTTTAATCTTAGCTTGGTGAAAGTATCCACAATGCACATTTATATTCAGCTCATATCCATTCAAATTCTACACCAAACTGTCCAATATGCAAAGGCTTCCACAAATTATCCTAAGGGTACTGGCAACCAACTACATTATTCAGTCATCTAGTGGAAATCTTCTTTCATCTTCAAAAGTTTTCCCCAACATTCTAGTTAAATTTTGGCTCCAAATGGTCCAGGAACAGTTTCTGGCTACCATGTTTCTCCTAAGCAAATTTTAGCCTGTCACCAAGAATTAGGATCTTTTGCTGAAAACAACATTTTTTTGTCTGGATCACAGCCATAGATACCCAATGCCTGTAGTGGACTAAGAGTTTCCATCTCTGAGTGTTTGTATGAGGAGCCTGTCCCCATGTCTTGGTGACAGGACTGCAGATGTGTGCAATTTGTCATAGTTTTATCTACAACTTGCCTACCTCAGATTTCTACTGCTCTGTAGAGCCTTGTTTTAGTAAAGACAATTATTTGCATGACATTTTGTTGGGTAAATTTCTTCTCCCAGGTCACTGACATACACTCAGGTACTTTCCAGTTACTCCTCTCACTGAAGCCCCTGATGGAAACCCAGCATCAAACCCTTTGTCATTTGGTAGGATATAAACATGATTTGCAATATAACATTTTTTTGTTCAGGTGCTGGGAGCTAGAGAGGGAATGTGGTTACAGGCAGACTTGTCACACATTGTACACTACAACCTAATCGGCTGTGGTGGACTACGAGGATGATGAGGGGACTGGAGGGCATGACTTATGAGGAGAGGCTGAGGGACCTGGGGCTGTTCAGTCTGCAGAAGAGAAGACTTAGAGGAGATGTATTAAATGTTTGTAAACAGTTGAGGGCTGGTCAGGAGGGACAGGACAGGCTCTGCTCACTTGCTCCTTGGGATAGGACAAGGAGCAATGGGTGTAAATTGCAGCATGAGAAGTTCCACCTCAACACAAGGGGGAACTTCTTTACTGTAAGGGTCACAGAGCATTGACACGGGCTTCCAGGAGAGGTTGTGGAGTGTCCTTCTCTGGAGACTTTCAAGGCCTGTCTGGATGTGTTCCTCTATGATCTGTGTTAGATAATATTGTCCTGCTCTGGCAGGAGTGTTGGACTCTATGATCTCCTTGGGTCCTTCCAACCCCTAACATCCTGTGATCCTGTGGTCCTGTAATCCCTTTACCTGCTGTGTGAACTCTATTCCTCATCCCCCCAGTGAGACTCAACTTTCAAGTATAAAAAACCTGCAAATTCAATATAAGTTTTAGTACCTGAAGAACAAACCTACTGAGGCACTTGGTGAATAACAGTCCCCATTAACCTTGCAATGCAGTTGCAGCCACACTGCCAATCAAATAAGTTGCTTTAGTATAAAAATTAAATGTATTTGTTCCATAGGAGAGCTGTCAGCACAGCCATAGTCCTTGATTATGTATTCTGCTTAGAAATAGAAATGTTTGGGGAGTTCTTTTGTCCCTGTTAAAAGTCAAGGCATCAACAGCACCAGAAACAACCAAAAGTTAAAAAAAAAAAAACCAAACTCTGAAGCCTTTGAAACAGATCAAAAGTGTAGTGATTTGTTTGATCCAATTTGCTTTAAAAGAGGATATTGAAATATTTAACACGCTTAGTTCCCACCTAAGAAAGTTGCTGTGAGATTCCACTCCTTCCTCCAGCCCTAAAATCTCTGATACCTACTCCACAGAATCATAGAATGGTTTAGGTTGGAAAGGACCTCAAGGATCATCCAGCTCCAACCCCCTGCCATAGGCAGGGACACCTCCCACTAGAGCAGGCTGCTCAAGGCCTCATCCAGTCTAGCTTTAAACGCCTCCAGGGAGGAAGCATCCACAACCTCCCTGGGCAACCCATTCCAGTGTCTTACCACCCTCACTGTAAAGAACTTCCTCCTAACATCCAGTCTAAATCTCCCCTCTGCCAGTTCAAACCCATTCCCCCTCATCCTGGCCTTACTAGACCTTGTCAATAGTCCCTCCCCAGCCTTCCTGTAGGCTCCCTTCAGATACTGGAAAGCCACTCTAAGGTCTCCTCGAAGCCTTCTCTTCTCCAGGCTGCAGAGCCCCAACTCTCTCAGCCTGTCCTCACAGCAGAGCTGCTGCAGCCCTCTGAGCATCTTCGTGGCTCTCCTCTGGACCCGCTCCAGCAGTTCCATGTCCTTCTTGTGTTGGGGGCTCCATCTTTTTGTCCTGAAAAAAGCTTCCTTCTAGATCTCAATATGGTAATTGACAGGAAGAAACAAAATTGCACTTGTGGAGCAATATTCCATCCTGTAGTCATCTGAATTTGCTTAACCTCATGATCAAAATAGAGAGTACAACTCACTACATGCTCTCTTGTTTGTAGGGAATTAATATTCTGGCAAGGTGCACTCAGTGTCTGTCTGAATTCACAAACCATATTATCCAAAATAAAATAAATAAATCATATTTCATACTATGATAGCATGGTTTTGGGTTTTTTTTAAGGCTAAAATTATCCTTGAAAACAGACATAAAACATAATCAAATAGACCAAGAAAAGAATGAAAGAAAATCTCAGAAGGGTTTAAGCATTTGAGATAAAAGACATATAAAATTACTTTGGATGTAGGGGAAAAAAAACAACATGCTTGAATAAGAACAGAGAGAACTATCGAACAGGAGCAATAATTTAGTGCTTCAGAGTCTACATTTCTTCCTCTCAGAGAGAATTAGAATAGAATAGAATCAATCAGGTTGGAAGAGACCTCCAAGATCATCCAGTCCAACCTAGCACCCAGCCCTATCCAGTCAACCAGACCATGGCACTAAGTGCCTCATCCAGGCTTTTCTTCAATACCTTCAGGGACAGTGACTCCATGTGCTAGTTTGAGCCTAGCTAGCATGTTTTGGTGAGAAGAACTAGATGATAGGCTGTAAAATGAAAACAATGGTGAGGTCTACTTCGCTCACAGTCTTGCTGAGATGTATACAAAAGAAGAAAGGCAAAACAAAGATTAGGGCATTTGCTTCTTCTCCTCGCTGGGGAACTTTGCCTGCTGGGGAGCTCGTGGCTGCTGGCTGGACTCCATCTTGCTTTCTAACCTCACCCTCCTTTTGCTTTGGCTGATTTCACCTTTGCTTCTTAATCCTCTTGGCCGAACCTCCATTCTTCCTTGGGACTGGGGTAAGGTTGAGAGGGGTAGGGGGAAGGTGAGGGGTGGTTGAGAGCCCCTCCTGGGGACTCAGGTTTCTGGGAGGGGAGTTGTGTTTCTGTGTTACCTTTTTACCTTGTATATTTCTGTATATAACTGTATATAATGTAAATATCTGCTTGTAAATTGTGCCAGCTGTAAATATAAGCTTCATTCAAATTTCCAGAGCCGACTGAGTCTAGTCTGGGTGATTTCTAAAAGTGTGGGGGGCGGGGGACACCCAAACCATCACACTCCACCATCTCCCTGGGCAGCCCATTCCAATGCCAATCACTCTCTCTGTGAAGAACTTCCTCCTAACATCCAGCCTATACTTCCCTCGGCACAACTTGAGACTGTGTCCCCTTGTTCTGTTGCTGGTTGCCTGGCAGAAGAGACCAACCCCACCTGGCTACAGCCTCCCTTCGGGTAGTTGTAGACAGCGATGAGGTCTGCCCTGAGCCTCCCTTTCTTGAGGCTAAACAACCCCAGCTCCCTCAGCCTCTCCTCATAGGGTCTGTGTTCCAGGCCCCTCAAATTTATACAATATTTATTTATGCACTGGAAGAGCAACATCAAAATAGGCAATAAATGCAATAGGAGAAATCCAAATATTGGAACTATGCTCCCTGTGTGATGAGGTATTTCATATCTTCCTATTACATCTAGACACAAAGGATTACAGTATTTTACGCTGGTATTTTATGAAACTCCTTCAGCATTAAAGCAAGAATTACAGGGGAGAACATGGAATCTATTTTTTTCCTTTCTGATAGTTTAATAGCAGGTAAACATTTTCATAAGCCATCAAAGAGATTGTATCATTCATCATAAGTAGTCCTGTGTAGTGGAGTGTTGTGCTCTTTAAAAACCCTTCTCACACTCTAAGTCTGATGTCAATATTTGTATCTCGCTCATGGATTACACGGTCAAGGTGGGTTTCCATTTTACAGTTTAAACCTTTAGTTTATTAAATTCATCAAATAACTTTACACAGAATTTGGGGGAAAAAATATTCCATTTAACAAACTACTGCACTCCTAATTAATAAACTCAGAATTCCTAAGGTGAGCCACAAAGTTAGGGGGGGACTAGGCTGGAATCAGCCAGGTTGGAAGAGACCTCCAAGATCATCCAGTCCAACCTAGCACTCAGCCCTAGCCAATCAACCAGACCATGGCACTAAGTGCCTCATCCAGGCTTTGCTTGAACACCTCCAGGGAAGTTGACTCCACCACCTCCCTGGGCAGCCCATTCCAATGTCAATCACTCTGTGAAGAACTTCCTCCTAACATCCAGCCTAGACCTCCTATGGCACAACTTGAGACTGTGTCCCTTTGTTCTATTGCTGGTTACCTGGCAGAAGAGACCAACCCCCACCTTACTACAACCTCCCTTCAGGTAATTGTAGACCGCAATTAGGTCACCCTTGAGCCTCCTCCAGGCTAAACATTCCCAGCTCCCTCAGCCTCTCCTCATAGGGTTTGTGTTCCAGGCCTTTCATCAGCTTTGTTGCCCTTCTCTGGATATATTCCAGCATCTCAACATCTTTCTTGAATTGAGGGCCCCAGAACTGGACACAGCACTCAAGGTGTGGCCTGAGCAGTGCTGAGTACAGGGGCAGAATAACCTCCCTTGTCCTGCTGGCCACACTGTTCCTGAGCCAGGCCAGGATGCCATTGGCTCTGCTGCCCACCTGGGCACACTGCTGGCTCATCTTCAGCTACTCTCTACCAGCACTCCTAGATCCTTTTCTTCCTGGCTGCTCTCCAGCCACTCTGTCCCCAGCCTGTAGTGCTGCTTGGGGTTGTTGTGGCCAAAGTGCAGAACCCTGCACTTGGCCTTGTTCAATCTCATCCCATTGGCCTCTGCCCACCCATCCAGCCTGTCAGGGTCCCTCTGCAGGGCTCTCCAACTTGGTGCACATCTTTCAGGACACTTCATCTCATGTCTTTGGGAGTAGTTTTAAATATTTTAGAGACATGTATTAGCAACAGAGGAGAGGAAAAAAAATTACCAAATCAAAGTTGAAACCGAATTGGCCTCGACAATGCTGAAAGCAGCACAGATTAATCCCATAATCAATAAGCCCTTAAGCAGCCATATTTCCTACAAATCTGTGCCAGAAGGTTATGGAGAACAGGAGGACTCCACATGACTGAAAACAGGGATGAAAGACAGGCTGCACTGAATCTAGGTCATCAGCAACACTTTTCAACTTGGCATAAGAAAAATTAATGGAAGTTTCTTAATTGGCTATACCACATCTGTCTAATATTTTGACAGACTTAAAGAGGAGTAAAGTCTGTTGCTGCCACTGAGGCATGTTAATAGAGATCTGATAATTTGCATGATTATAAGCCAGTCATTTTTACCAATATTTCTACAAGAAATAATATCTTTGCAAGTCTAAACCACTAAGATCTTGACTGACACATCTCTAAGTGAATTATAAGCAACTGGGTCTGCTGATTTCAGCTGGATGCTCCTAGTGAGCAAGGATGATAGAGATATCCACAGATACACAAACAATACCCCTGCTGATGACCAACAAATAAAAAGTGCTTTCTGGACCCCCATTTACCCTTTCAAATGCATATTTACCCAGTGCAGTGCAACACTA
Source organism: Tricholaema leucomelas (assembly GCA_013400475.1). Classification (NCBI taxonomy): domain Eukaryota; kingdom Metazoa; phylum Chordata; class Aves; order Piciformes; family Lybiidae; genus Tricholaema lacrymosa; species Tricholaema leucomelas. The sequence continues at coordinate 541,450 of WAAF01006482.1, forward strand.
TGTTAAGGCTAACCAAACCAGCACATTAATACAGCACCATGCAGGGATATTAGTTGAGGTCTCAGAGAGAATATAACCTCGTTAGAGCAACATTGTGCATGGGCTAATTAGGCCTGCCTCTCAAGCAAGGCTAATTATTCCCAGTACAGGACCATACTGATGCTGCTCTGCTGCTTCTAGGTTCTGGAGCTAGATTATTCAGCTGTAGCTCAGGGATCTCTGCCCCATGCTGTATTCAAAATTGTAAACTATCATGAGAAATGGATGCATTATACCCAGAGAGGGGCATGATGCACTGCACTGTCTCTCTTCATCTATCAAGGACATCAACATGAAGGATTGAAATGTCTGTGCACTGAGATCTTCATTTAAATGTGAAATTCCACCACTAGACCAGCACTTGTGCTACAGAGAACAGTTGGACTGAGGGGAACAAATATCTCAGGACTGGAGACTTGAGTGACTGCAATTCTCTCACCAGGAACGTGCCACACTCATTAGGCCCTAAGAAACAAACAAAAAGTAAATAAAGGCTAAGGAGTAAGTCCTGCTGTTTTTCTTAAGACCAGCTTTGAGTAAAAGGTTTCTTACTCTTTTGGCAAGAAAAATCTCCAAATTGTTAAAATTTGAATCAGGAGTTCAGTACTGTGATGGAATATTGAGCACAGTTAGCTGAGAAACCTTGAGATGTCCTACCACAAGTTTCAAGGCTTAGGAGAGTTTACCTTTTGTGGTTTCAGATGCAAAAGCTGATACCAAATCTATGTCAATGAGGAGCCTTACAGAGCCTAAACTAGAAATGAGAAGTAAGCCAGGACCTTGGAAGCACACTAGGACCCAGCTCTGGCTGCAGCTGCAGACAAGCTTTGTGCACCAAGTGAATTCAACACCAAATAACAGTGATCTGCACCAGACAGTGAAGAAAGGAACTGTTTGATATTGAAGCATAGGAGGAAAATCAATAACATAAAATATAGAGCAGTCAACAAATTCGTTGTGAGACAGCCAAGAAGCTTCCTATTTATCCACTGAAATGTTTCTTGCACCTTTAATTCAGCTATCTTTTTATTAAATGAAACACAGCAGACCAACAGCAACTCCTCCCCCCACCCCAAAACTGAACAAACAAAAACCCCTAATAACAACAAAACTGAATTTTGAAACCAAGCAGCAAGGTGAGATCTCTCTCATCACCACCAAACTGAATGCATCTTGTTTTGACACAAAACAGCCTAATGTACAGGAATGAAGACTTAATAAACTCCACTAGGATTTGAGCCCTGTGCTGCTGACATGATTCTGCAGTAAGACCAAACTGCCCAGAGTCTTCCACTAAGGACAGTAGCTTTGTCCAGTTCTTGTTCTGATGTCAGGTAACAATAAATCTAGTTTTCAAAAGGCAGTCTAATAGGAAATGTGATACACCAGAAATGTGAGCTGACATTTTTAAGCCATTAGCACACTGTGCCCACTTTCTTTTCTAACTGGCAGTTGTAATATAAAGACTGAAAGTGTAAATATGTAATGAAAATTAAAGGGGGGCTGGGTGAAGAAAGAAAGAAAGGAGGGCTGTGAAGACAGCATGTTCCTTAGAATTACAATCAGATTAAACAATCAGTTTTGATGAGGGGAGCTCAGGGACAAGGCAGAAAGGCATCATCGATTTCAATTCAATTTAGCTTTGTGGTTCCTAGGCTCTAAATGAACACCTCTTCTGTTACAGCATAAGCAAAGGGTTCTTTGGGGGCTTTGCTCAATACCTGTCTCGTACAAAGAAATCCTGGGCAACATGGTAATAAAATACATCATGAGAATTTGGAGATTAGTTTGGTCCCTCTCCTCCCTGCTGCTCAACCTGCACATTGGAAATATTTTTCATTTGGATGGTTGGGTTTGGTTCTTAATGATGAACAGAAGGACACTTGCAGCATCACCCACATCTTTCATTGCAGAGTTTAGACTCCCTACCAATGCCCAAAATACGGCACTTAAAGTCCATAAAATCCACCTGCAGATTTGCATATGAAGACATAAAAACTTAAGACATGAGAAAACACTGACCTAGGGAACACAAAGAGGAGAAATCTTGTTTGAAACAAGTTAATTCATAAACACCATTTTAAAATCCCAGTCTACAGAAAAGAGAAATACTGATAGCAAGTGAAAATTTCATCTTTAACATACCTATCAATTTTCTATTCCCTTTTCAGGAATATTGCTATCTCTTCTGCACAAGCTGACAAAATGAAGGGTTTTAGTTACTCAAAGCTTATCCCATCCAACCTCTGCACTTGTATGCTGCTTAACATGCTAGTGCCTGATTGTTTTGGATAAAAAGATATGCTATATCTTGCTGAAGCTGGTGATGTGCCAAGTACTCAGTGACAGTGACAAATATCCTCCATTCCTGACGAAATACTCCCTCTGCTGTACAACACACACTGTTACATAAAGCCCAATGCACACATACATATGTATGGAAACTAGGAACAGGTATAGATAGGCTTCATAAACCACAGAAACAATTCACTCTTCCAGAACGACCTTGCTGAAAATAGAACTGTCATTTGTATCTAGCAGATAGAAAGCTACTTGTGACTTATTTCAAATAAATAGGATGAATATATTAAGGTATAAACATATAGAGGTGCCTAGGCCTCAAAGAATGCAGCATTCCTAAATTCTTTAGTTTGGTAGCAAATGTGAGAAAAGAAAGGGTCAAATGCCCAGTTAAGACATCAGTCAAATCACAAATGTCTAAATGTAAGGAATACAGAATGATGGAATTAATTCAGCAGTGGTTTTGTTTATATTTTACTGCTTCTGTTACTGCCTAGATTCAAAATTGCTCTCTCTACAGTCTCACTGTGCCTCTGTAGTAAATATTAAGGTCGTTAACAAGATTGAAAAGCTGAATATTTCTCACGGGCTTGAAAACCCCTTTGAGATAAATTTTCCACTTAGAAATTACATAATCCAAGTTACATAAAAAGACTTGGAAAACCAAAGGCATTCAAAAGGCCATGCTTGGAACAAACTGACACAGAGGAACTGAGTACAGCAGAACGAAGACTTGCCCACGCCGTGTAAAACCAGACCAAGCTGCAGTACATTAAACTCCTGGAGTGGCATCCATGTGCCACACATATCACAGAGCCTCTAGGCCAAATAAACACATGGAATGACATCTCCAAGGTTATATCACAAATCTGGTTTCATATTGAATGTGCACAACCTGTCCATGCACAGCCACAAAATAAAGCATCACTGTCCATAGAGACTGGCATAGTTTTCACCTTCTGTTATAAAAAGTTAAAATTAGGTTTTTAAGGCTAGAGACTAATTATGTTTGCATTCAGATAGCTCATTAATCTACTCCACTTTATATTAGTAGTTCCCAATATTAAAACTTCCTGCTCCGAGCTCTTCCATTCATACAATTTCAACTCGTAGAAATGTATTTAAACTAAATGGTAACTGAGGAACAAAATCACCTAAATCTCATGTTTTCATTATCTATCTTTTGGGTTTATTCCACAGAGATGCCAAAGAATGTTAAGCTCTGAGGATTAACTCAAGGCAAGTTGCCATTATCATAGAATCAGTCAGGTTTGAAGAGAGCTCCAAGCTCATCCAGCCCAACCTATCACCCAGCCCTAGCCAATCAACCAGACCATGGCACTAAGTGCCTCATCCAGGCTTTCCATGAACACCCCCAGGGACGGTGACTCCACCACCTCCCTGGGCAGCCCATTCCAATGCCAATCACTCTCTCTGACAACAACTTCCTCCTAACATCCAGCCTAGACCTCCCCTGGCACAACTTGAGACTGTGTCCCCTTGTTCTGTTGCTGGTTGCCTGGGAGAAGAGACCAACCCCACCTGGCTACAACCTCCCTTCAGGTAGTTGTAGGCAGCAATGAGGTCACCCCTGAGCCTCCTCTTCTCCAGGCTAAACATTCCCAGCTCCCTCAGCCTCTCCTCATAGGGTTGGTGTTCCAGGCCTTTCACCAGCTTTGTCACCCTTCTCTGGACACATTCCAGCACCTCAACAGCTCTCTTGAATGCATTAAATATCACTAAAAATTCAAACTTTATCCAGCTGTCTTGAAGTTAAATGTATAGAAATTAGCCACTATAGGGAAGAACGACAAAAAAAACCCCATGGTAATCACAATAATGCTTACTTATCCAGGAATACAAACCCAAAAGATCATTTCTTTCCAGAAATTCCATTCAAATCATCCTAAAGCTAAAGATTAATTACTTCTAAGTGTAACTGTAAGATGTGGGAGTTAAGTTTAATATTAATAGTTGATAGGACTTCCTTTTAATCATAATTATTATTTCAGACAAGTATCAAGAGTACTTAACTCTCCAAAGAGCAATATCCAGAAGAAATTCCCTTTGCATTTCTCTCGCAGGCAGTATGATAAATATAATCTGCTCACTGACAAATAGCAATTGCAGGCTGCTGAGATGTGTGTTCAGTAGCATAAAATAAAAACCTATATTGATCTTATCAACTCTATTCAAAAAGAAAAAAAAAAAGTGGATCTGGGCATGGCTCTTTTCAGCCCCAGCATCACACTGTAGCCCTTACTTTAAGCAGAACTTACCAAGGTCGACCCTTTGCAGTGTATTAGTGCTGCCACAGGATGGCAGAAAGAACACCTGATAATTTCACCGGCTTTGCAAATTCCCAAGATGCTGGTGAAAGCCTATAACCAGCCGAATCCTCTGCTGCCTGCTTTCTGTTGCACTTGCAGAATGAGTGCCAATTACATGCAGAGTCTCACTGGCAGAAGCTTGCAGAACATTGTGAAAAGACTTAAATGCTATAAAAATTATTAGAATAGAATAGAATAGAATAGAATAGAATTAATCAGGTTGGAAGAGACTTCCAAGATTATCCAGTCCGACCTAGCACCCAGCCCTATCCAGTCAACCAGACCATGGCACTAAGTGCCTCATCCAGGCTTTGCTTCAATACCTTCAGGGACAGTGACTCCACCACCTCCCTGGGTAGCCCATTCCAATGCCAATCACTCTCTCTGCCAACAACTTCCTCCTAACATCCAGCCTAGACCTCCTCTGGCACAACTTGAGACTGTGTCCCCTTGTTCTGTTGCTGGTTGCCTGGGAGAAGAGCCCAACCCCACCTGGCTACAGTCTCCCTTCAGGTAGTTGCAGACAGCAATGAGGTCTGCCCTGAGCCTCCTCTTCTCTAGGCTGCACACCCCCAGCTCCCTCAGCCTCTCCTCATAGTGTTTATGTTCCAGGCCTTTCACCAGCTTTGTCAGCCTTCTCTGGAATGTGCTTTCTGTGCACAATGCAAAGAAGAAGGAGGATGCTACAGAGAACAAACCAGCAGCACACTGGAATCAAAGAGTGCTTCTCAGCCTCAGGCAAAAGAGCCATCTCAGGAGACATTTTTTTATTCTTTTTTTTCTGTTCAAGCTGTTTACTACCACAAACAGGTATTCAAGAGATTCAGAGTAACTTCCAGATACTTGATAAATGATTGAACTAAGGAAACACCTGCCCCAAAAGAAGAGCTGCCTTACACAGGACATTTGTGCCTTTGGTCCCATAGCCTTGCACATCTATGTCATTCCTGCAGTGACAGAATTAGCAACAGCCTTGGCATGAGCAGAAATGGCTGCTCACCACTTTGCCCAGCTTCTTACTTAGATACATTTCTGCTTACTTACAGTATAGTGCTGGGGAAACTCCATGGTGTTGCAGTTTGTATCTTCATCCCTCTCATTCTGCCCCTGCATCAGTAACCTGATGTTACACAGGGGTGGGGAATTTGGGAATGAAGACTGGATGAGGCACTTAGTGCCATGGTCTGGTTGACTGGATAGGGCTGGGTGATAGGTTGGACTGGATGATCTTGGAGGTCACTTCCAACCTGGTTGATTCTATTCTATTCTAAATTTCTGAACTTCTAACATTCAGAGCAATCAACCACACCTCTGTTTCTTTAAGCAAAGATCACTGGCTTGTACTGAAATCTCTTTTGATCTGAGGGAAAAAAAGTCTTCATCACAGACCTTATGTGTGATTTTAGACAGTTTTTCACCTAGGAACAGAATTTACAAGATTTCATCTCAATGCTTTTGATCTTTGCTAAAATCATAGAATGGTTTAGGTTGGAAGAAACCACAAGATCACAGGAGATTAGGGGTTGGAAGAGACCCAAGGAGATCATCGAGTTCAACCCCCCTGCCAGAGCAGGACAATACTGTCTAACACAGGTCACAGAGGAACACATCCAGACAGGCCTTGAAAGGTTCCAGAGAAGGAGACTCCACAACCTCCCTGGGAAGCCTATTCCAGTGCTCTGGGACCCTTACAGTAAAGAAGTTCCCCCTTGTGTTGAGGCAGAACCTCTTTTGCTGCAATTTACACCCATTGCTCCTTGTCCTACCCCAGGGAGCAGTGAGCAGAGCCTGTCCCCCTGCTTCTGACCAGCGCTCAGATACTTACAAACATCAAACCCCCCCTAAGTCTTCTTTTCTCCAGGCTAAAAAGCCCCAGGTCCCTCAGCCTCTCCTCATCAGCCATGCCCCCTAGTCCCCTAATCATCTTCCTAGCCCTTCGCTGGACCCTCTCCAGCAGATCCCTGTCCCTCTTCAACTGGGGAGCCCAAAACTGAACACAGTATTCAAGATGAGGTCTCACCAGGGCAGAGTAGAGGGGGAGGAGAACCTCCTTTGATCTGCTGGACACACTCTTCCTAATACACCTCAGGATCCCATTGGCCTTCTTGGCCACAAGGGCACATTGCTGTGCCATGGGTAACTTGTTAGCCACCAGGACCCCCAGGTCCCTCTCCACGGGACTGCTCTCCAGCAGATCACCTCCCAGCCTGCCCTGGTGCAGTTTATTATTCAATAAACCTCAAGGATCATCCAGTTCCAACCTCCTGCCATAGGCAGGGAGACCTCCCACTAGGACAGGTCGCTCAAGGCCTCATCCAACCTGGCCTTGAACACCTCCAGGGAGGGAGCAGCCACAACCTCCCTGGGCAACCTGTGCCAGTGTCTCACCACCCTCACTGCAAACAACCCTTTCCTAACATCTGGTTTGAATCTTCTCTCTTCCAGTTTGAACCCATTGCTCCTCATCCTGTCATTGCAAGACCTTGTCAATAGTCCCTCCCCAACCTTCCTGTAGGCCCCCTTCAGATACTGGAAGGTCACTATAAGGTGTCCTGGAAGCCTCCTCTCCTCCAGGCTGAAGAGCCCCATCATGAGAACTACTGTTTTATTATACCACGTATTTTTAGCACATCTGTTGAAACAGCAGTTGAGACACCTCCTCCTTCTTGCTTCATCAAATAACAATCTGAATTTGATTTAATTTCTGCCTTTTTCCCTTGTTCTCTGCCTAAGAGATCGAAGACTAAGATTGAAGATTAAAATTGCTGTATCTCTATCCTGCTGGAAGAAAATAAGACAAAGAAGTAACTGATATTGCAGACAATTTCTTTGATTTGGCTGAGAAATAAAAACCCCAAAACTGCTATTCCCTGAAAGAACTTATACTTCAGAATAACAATAAGAACAAAGAACAGCTTTTCTCTAGGTGTTGGACAAGGATAGAGATTTAATGAGTTCAGTCAGTTGAACGGTTATATTTTAGCTAATCCAAAGAAATGGAGATATTGTTTCTGTTACTGAACTTGAGAAAAATGTGAAGCTTGTCCCAGTCCAGCATTTGCAATGTAAAAGATTTCCAGTCATTTAGTGACATTATTGCTAGATAATGTTCAGGTGGTAGTGAGAATCTTTTTTTTTCCAGCAGAAAGTCAGTTTCTGAATTTATTCAAATGGGATTAATAGAAGCCAATAGAGTCTAGAGCAGCTCTTATTTTTCCAGACTGCTACTCATTTCTTCTTGTTTCTTCTGTGAAAAGCATCACACACTCTCTCTGCTTCAATAAGGCACCAGCTTCACCAGTTTGAAGCAGCCCAGTAGTAGTGTTAAATTAATTACAGTGTCATCCATCCCTTCCCCGATATCTGAATGTGACAACTTGTGGCAGCTTCTCCCTTAGCACTGTCTTTAAGAGTGATAGATAAAATAGAATCAACTAGGTTGGAAGAGACCTCCAACATCATCCAGTCCAACCTAGCACCCAGCCCTGGCCAGTCAATTAGACCATAGCAGCAAGTGCCTCATCCAGGCTTTTCCTGAACACCTCCAGGGACGGTGACTCCACCACCTCCCTTGGCAGCCCATTCCAATGCCAATCACTCTCTCTGATGACTGCAGTTTTCTTCCCTCTGCATTTGAAATTTGACTTTTAGGTTAAAAATAGTTTAAAGCAATTTCATGGAGCAAGTTGGAAGAGATATGCAAAAAGAAGTGCGAATATCAAATCCTCTCATTTTTATCTTATGTCCAAGTCAGAAGTTAACAAGAAAAATGTTACCTGGGTAAGGCATTCGACTCTGTCCCACATGACATCCTGGTCACCAAACTGGAAAAGCACAGACTGGATGTGTGGAGCACTCACTGGATAAGGAATTGGCTGGATGGTCGCATGCAGAGAGTGGTGATCAATGGCACAATGTCCACCTGGCGACCGGTGACAAGTGGTGTTCCTCAGGGGTCAGTGCTGGCACCAGTGCTCTGTAACATCTTTGTCAGTGATATGGACAGAGGAATTGAGTGCACCCTCAGCAAGTTTGCAGATGACACCAAGCTGTGTGGCACAGCTGACTTGCTGGAGGGCAGGGATGCCATCCAGAGGGACCTGGACAGGCTGGAGAGGTGGGCCCAGGCCAACCTCATGACGTTTAACAAGGCCAAGTGTAAGGTCCTGCACCTGGGTCGGTGCAATCCCAGGCACAGATACAGGCTGGGTGGTGAATGGCTGAGAGCAGCCCTGAGGAGAAGGACCTGGGGGTCTGGGTTGACGAAAAGCTCAACATGAGCCTGCAGTGTGCACATGCAGCCCAGACAGCAACCCTGTGCTGGGCTGCAGCAAGAGCAGTGTGGCCAGCAGGGCAAGGGAGGGGATTCTCCCCCTTTACTCTGCTCTCCTCAGACCCCACCTGGAGTACTGTGTGCAGTTCTGGAGCCCCCAACACAAGAAGGACATGGAACTGCTGGAGCGAGTCCAGAGGAGAGCCACGAAGATGCTCAGAGGGCTGCAGCAGCTCTGCTATGAGGACAGGCTGAGAGAGTTGGGGCTCTGCAGCCTGGAGAAGAGAAGGCTTCGAGGAGACCTTAGAGTGGCTTTCCAGTATCTGAAGGGAGCCTACAGGAAGGCTGGGGAGGGACTATTGACAAGGTCTAGCAAGGCCAGGATGAGGGAGAATGGGTTTGAACTGGAAGAGGGGAGATTTAGACTGGATGTTAGGAGGAAGTTCTTTACAGTGAGGGTGGTAAGACACTGGCACAGGTTGCCCAGGGAGGCTGTGGATGCTTCCTCCCTGGAGGTGTTTAAGGCCAGGCTGGATGAGGCCTTGAGCAGCCTGCTCTAGTGGGAGGTGTCCCTGCCTATGGCAGGGGGTTGGAGCTGGATGATCCTTGAGGTCCCTTCCAACCTAAACCATTCTATGATTCTATGTTGCTATCAGTCTCAGGTAAAATCTACAAGCAAGCTGGAATCCCCAACATTGTTTTTGACAAGAAAGGCTGGGCCAGATGATCCAGGTATGGCATGAGTATGAAATCCAGTTGTCGTCTCAATGACCAGCAATGAGTTTGAGAGCAAGCATCCATCAAAATGGTTAGGACCACATTGCTTTAAGACAAAAGAAAGGCTCTCTATGAGTCTGACTATCTGCACATCAGGGTAAATACTGCAGTGTTTATCCACGATGAACTCACAACTTAAAAGCCGTTTTCATAACTATAGTTGCTAGAGAGAGACACAGAATAGTAATGGACATTTTGATTTCAGAACACAAGATGGCAGCCTCCAAAAGGGAATAAAAAGGTATCCCAAATGACTCCCAACAGTTACAGACCTTTTCATAGTGACAGTAGATCTTGGACTGCAAAAATCCAAAATTACCTTTAATTTTTTTAGGTTTTTTTTAGTGTGAATTCATCACAGAAATCCTCACTGAAAGTCAAAAAGTAACTATGAAGCCAAGATATAGATCATTAAGAGAAAACAAAGTAAATTATAGGAAACATTTTGCATATTTCCTTCTATCTCAAAAGGCTTACCTTGCAAAGGCAGAAATGCTGACTACTCTTCCACAACTGAAATTCACAAGGGAAACACACTGGTAGATCCATTAGATCATCCAAGAACCAGCCACACCTTTACCACATTTCTTCCCACAGACAGCCACACGTGTGGTGATATCCGCCCCCTCCCCCCAGTTTAAGAGGGACATTGAGATGCTTGAGCGTGTCCAGAGAAGGGCAACGAGGCTGGGGAGAGGCCTCGAGCACAGCCCTACGAGGAGAGGCTGAGGGAGCTGGGGTTGTTTAGCCTGGAGAAGAGGAGGCTCAGGGCAGACCTTATTGCTGTCTACAACTACCTAAGGGGTGGTTGTAGCCAGGAGGAGGTTGCTCTCTTCTCTCAGGCAGCCAGCACCAGAACAAGAGAACACAGCCTCAAGCTGTGCCAGGGGAAATTTAGGCTTGAGGTGAGGAGAAAGTTCTTCAGTGAGAGAGTCATTGGCTACTGGAATGGGCTGCCCAGGGAGGTGGTGGAGTCACCGTCCCTGGAGCTGTTCAAGGCAGGATTGGACGTGGCACTTGGTGCCATGGTCTAGCCTTGAGCTCTGTGGTAACGGCTTGGACTTGATAATCTGTGAGGTCTCTTCCAACCTTGGTGATACTGTGAGACTGTGCTACTGTGATTGCTGGTTTCGGAGGAGCAGTTAAAAGCCAGTTGCAAACCTAGATCATGCCAACCTTCAGCAAACTTCATCAGCGCTGCTGGTGGCCTGAGACTATGTGGTGTAGGATACACAGCACATGCAGAGTAAAGACTGAGCTCAGTTTACTTTCCTCCTTAAATAATGTGCAAAAAGTTTGCACTGAAATAACAATACAACTGCATGGATTCCATTACTTCATCTTCTCTTCTACCTGATAAAGTGAGATAAACTCTTCCAGACACTCATGTAGCAAAGAAAAAGAATAAACTACAGATGTCATAATGAAACTTGGAGGAAGGAAAATCTAAAAAGACATTTTGGACACTGCTTTAGCCTCCATCCAGCTTATTTACACAGCAATGACTCAACTGTAGCTTGTGTACATGGACACACAACTAAGTAGAAGTAACCATTCTATTCAGTGTGGTTCCATTTGCATTCAGGGAGGTTATCCTCCCCCTGTACTCAACACTGGTCAGGCCACACCTTGAGTACTGTTTCCAGTTCTGGGCTACTCGATTCAAGGGAGATGTTGAGGTGCTGGAA
>WAAF01006482.1:553048-581446 GCA_013400475.1 Tricholaema leucomelas
TAATAATGATTTCATTATGTCTTAACAATTCATGGTACCTTTAAAATATATGTATGATTAAGCCAAAACAAAATCATACTATTAAAGTTTCCCAGGTTTTTTTCACCTTTGTTAAGCAAACCCTGTTCTAAAACTAACAAACCAATCCACCACAAGCTGTGTTACCCTGATGGCTAGTTCACAGAAAATAAACACTTTCCACATCAAATACAAGCCATGCTTTCGTGTTCTTTTGCAGTCAAAGTTTCTACTCTCTTTTCCAAATTCAAAGTTCTTTTCTTCAATACTAATCACTAAATCCTTTTCTGGAGGCACCTGTTGTCATCCACTGCCTGGAAGAGAAGCCTGGAGTTAAGCTATAGACCTAAGCCTGTGAGTTGCTAAACTTAGGCAAAATTAATCCCATTTTCAAAGCTAGAGCATCCAACTGAATAGGACCTGTGGTGAGAATCATGATTAAAAATGCCAGTGCCTAGAAAATTAGATCTATGCTACATGCTTGAGATGTCAATTTAGAGCAAACAAGGGAGACTACAACAACAGGAGGCATGCTGCAAGACCATTTTATCTGGGAGGCTTCTGTACCAACCTAATACTTCCTCACAAGCCATATGATATCTCGAAATGATTTGCAATCTAAAAGACCAAAGTGACAAAAAACTTTCATGTCTCATAAAGTTTAGAGACAATTTAAATCTTGAGGCTGGCATACAAGACAAGTGTGTAGGCAGGCAAAATCCTTTGCAAGAGCAAGGCCTGAAGGATGCTGCATTGAGAATCCTAACTAATCTAACAGATGGCAGAGCACAGCATACCCTTGTATCCTGGCACACTGCACTTACTGCCTATCATTTGGTTGCACCTGTGTCTTTCTCTACTCAAAGATTAAAGTCCTGGGAAGCTGAACATATTTTGCTTTCATTTTTTGTCTCTTTCACACAGTTGCTCTGGCTTTCAGTTCTCTGAGGTCTCCACTCAGACAAGCTGGCATCTCAGGAAAAATGGGATATACATTCAGTTCAGACCCTGTGAGATCAGACATCGCTCAACATCCAGGCAGGAGCAAAAATCCCTACACTATTTTTGTAGGCTGAATTTCACTAGGAATCTATTTCTGTACCCATTGTCTGTAGGGTTTGGCCATTTTTCCTCATGTTGTCTCTTGATAGGCCTTGATGCAGCTTAAATTTCAAGGTTTTATTCTCAGCATAGGGAGACCTTTTTTCTTCTCTCTCAGGCTTCTCTGTTCCTGATTATTTCTTTCCTCTGTTTTTCTTCACATCATTCCTACATTGCTCAAAAAAAAAAAAGATTCATTCAAGCACCAAAACTGGATATTTATCCAGAATAATGTTGCTGGGAGTAGGACTATCTCCCATACATTTTACTTGTCATACCCTCTTAAACACACCAGCAGGCCATTTGATATTTCTGCAGCCTGATGATGGGAATAACTCAAGTACAGCTTGCAATGCACTTTATATTCCAGAGCACTTTCTGCTCCCTAGCTAGCTTTGCCCCTTTCACACATGGTATGCTGTGAACAAATGTGGCACTTGACACTTCACTGGATTGCACCACACTTGTTTCTGGATATTTCTCCAGTTTTTATTTGTCATTCTGGATTTAGAGTGTTTCCTTGACCATGCTGATTCATAGACAGGTTGTAGGCACTCCTGGCACATGTATCACCAGTAGATTTCATAAGCACACTTTCAGCTGTATCATGTAAGTTGTAATGAAAACATTGAAAAAACACTGGATAAGCATCTCCAAAGAGGCAGATGAATCAGGTCAGTAACTGTCCTCATGGAGGCACTTACTGGAGTCACAGGATGTAAGGACTCAGCGCAAGCAAAATCAGGTGGCCCTGCCACCCACAGTCTCCACTAGTACCAGGTCGCATCCTGAACTGGATTTTGCTCCACTTGAGATGCATGCATGAGGTTAGAGACTTTCATATGGGACAACTTCCTTCTGAAAATGTTTCCAAAATATCCTTAAATTCACATTTGATTGTGTATGCTTAGCTCTGTGCCTTGGTATCCTGTCAAAGGATTAAATGAGGTCATTTGAAATCCTTTGAGAGTTTTCTTTGGACAAATGCATGCTGTCTGTTACTTACCAATTTTTGTCCTTTTACTTTTTTTAATTGGGTAGAGGCTTATAAACAAGCAGCTGAGGTGTACAGACCTCAGCCATCTCCCAGAAATTTAAATGAAGCTGAGATTATATCTTCTCCCTCTCCCACCCTCTCCTTTTTTGAGTTCGGTCTACTTCACCCTTTATTGTTCCTGGATCATTAAAGCATCTCCATGACTTCTTTAAGACTGCTGCTAAAAGACTGGATTAAGTAAATTTCACCTTAAAGCATCTGGAAATAGGGTGAGGTGCTCTCAGACTCATTTAAATAATGCCTGTCTTTTGCTTCTTTCCTGTTCCAGCATAGTTGTTACTTCTCTGCTGCTTGTGTCATCTGTGCAGAGCTAATCTTTAACTGCAAGCACAATATAGAAGGGAGAGCAAAACTCTTTCATCTTTCCAGTAATCTTCTGTTGTCATCTTTCTACTGGGTAACAAAACAACTTTGTTGTTAGTCCATTCAGCTATAGATGAAGTAGAAGAAGAACATTCTCATTTAATCTCTATTTTTTTCCCCCAGATCATTCACAATGGTACTGCTTTGGAAGGTTTTGTTTGTTTGGGTTTTTTTTGGCTTTTATTCCCAGTGAGAAAGAATGCCCTTCAGCAGGCTGGTAAAAAAAGAAGTTTAAAACTCTGGATCATCTACCAGCATCTCAGCTCCCTGGTACCACAGACTGGTCACAAAGGAAGATAAAGGTTAAGGTGAAATCAGGCTGTTCATGTACACACCTGCAGAAAAAAGGCAGGCAGATTCAGAAGGTGAAGAATGGTATTGTGGAAAGCAGTGCAGCTCTGACTGCAGAAACCAATTGATAAGCCTGAGAAGGAGGAATACTGCTGAAAAATATATCAGTAACAACAAACACCAGCACCAAACCCTGGAACTGAGGAATGTAGCAGTGACCCACAATAACAACTCGCTTTGTGAGAGCACCTCTGCAGATGAATGCATAGATTGGATTGCTCTGGTTTAGGGGAGATGGTCAGCACTACTCCCTGAGTAACCATTATTAAAAACATACCCAAATAAATCAACTAGGCTTCATCTCTTCTGCCCTCCTTTGGTACAAAACAGCCTCATCTTAATTTGTATCTTGCAGTTTGTCAAGCATTTCATAATGGAAGAGAGGGTTGGTATCCCACTACCAGCCTCACTGCTTTTCTCTCTAGGGAAATCCTTTGATTTCACACTAGGGAACACTCCAGATAAAATTTTAGTTTGGACAGAGCTTCCATAGGAATTTTCAGATGTCAAGCAATCTTTGGCATGAAGACTTACAAAAGTGGAAAGAGGAAGGTGTATTCACAGCAGTGCCTTACTTTGTGAGTCATATGGGTTTGCAGCAACTCTCTCCCTCACCCTCACTGAGCAGACTTTGGTTTCCGTAGTGGAGCAGATGTATTCACCTTTTTGATGAAAATAAGCACTAGTGGCATTCAGGTCCCCAGATCAAAGTCTTCCAAGGCAAAGTACTTCCTGAAATATGTGCAAGCATGGATTTCAGGTTTGCAAACCAAGTGTTTTTGCTTAGTAGGTCTGCTCCGATTGCACCACATTGTGTGCGAACACAAACACAGCCAGAATCTAGTCGAGAAACATTTTGCCTTCTTTCAAAATCTATAATCACATTTACACAGTCTCTTTCTCTCTCCTTTACAAGAAAACATTCTGTCATACCAAATGTTCCCACACTATTGATATTTACTCATTCTGTGATTTCTCATTCCCTAAGGAATGGCGAAGTTGTTTGTTAATTAGGATATCCTCATAGCAGATACTGTACCCCTTTGATTCAATCGTATTTTCTGTCGCCCCCTTGTGGGAGGACTGAGGTTATGCAAGAGAGTGCAAGGTAATATCTGAACCTAATATTCCTTTTCACAATGCATGATTTGAGGCATATGCAATGCATACAGAAGTGACAGCAGAGAACACTAAACCTAGCATTACAGTCATCTTGTTTGCTTACATTGCAAAGGAAATCACCTGCAGTATGACCACTGAGATGTGATGTACCCAGGACATTGTTTCATACCAGAGCTCCAGGCTTACAGTCAAGGAACAGATAGAATACATGGAGAAGCAACCCAGCATGAACGCTGCAAACACACCATCTCCACAACAGTCACTTCAGTCTGCACAAACATGCCCTTGGGCAGTGGCATGGACCTCGTGGCTTTCCATTCACATTTCCTTCCATTCTTACTCCTAGGATTTCTCCTAGACTAACAAACACACCCATCTTCTTGAATAACATTTAACATAAATGCTAAACATTAGAAATCTAAGACTTGGTTCTTTGCAAAGAAACTGAAAGCAAGAAGTGAAAGTGAGAATAAGGTGTGGCTGCCTCCTTCCTGGAGGTGTTCAAGGCCAGGTTGGATGAGGCCTTGAGCAGCCAAGGCTATTTACCAGGCACCTTTGCCCATGACAGGGAGGTTGGAGTAGATGATCTGTAAGGTCCCTTCCAACCTAAGTCATGATTCTATATGCCATGATGAATAACTAGGCATTAGAGAGATACTGAGATCCCCTTCCATCAGGGAGAAGCATGGATGACAACACAGGTGTACCTACTCTTGACTACCTTTTGTAAGAAAATAAGATTGAAATACTGTCACATACTTTGGAGTACAGAGGAGAGATGCTGGAACAAGCACATAAGATGAGAAGCAACAAGCTGCTACCAACCTGACCGCATTACCGTCAGAACCAAGAATCATTCTGTAATTCAAAGAGACAGTGATGCTTGAGGTCTCACAGCCAAGCATGACAGACACTGGGCTGAGAGGAACAGCAGGTGATATTTTGACTTTGCTGAAATCAGTAGGATTTATGCCACAATCTGGTTCAAAGTGCTATACTCCAGCATTTCCACACAATAATTCTCGTGGACTAAGCTGTGCTGTTTGCTGGTTTATGATGGATCACCAGCCCAACCTGCTAGGGGAGACTTAAGCCCTTTGTATTACAAAGCTTCTGTGCTTGTATTTGAAAAAATATTTTGCAAATAAATTGAAGTCAAGCCCACAAGCACCATAAAATATTGTGCACGTTAAAGCCTGAATTACCCTAGCATATCTGCGCCCTGAAGAGTGAATTACAAACATTAGCAGAGATTACACATCTGCTCTTAACATGTCAGATTTTGCTGACATTAGGAAAACCACAGCAAGAGTTATTGGAGCAGTGTGCTACAGATGAAAATTCTCCAATGAGTATATTTTGATTAATGTTGCTGCTGCATTCACTAATGAATGACAGGCAAGGTCACAAGTAATTTTGGTAGCCCTGTACATTGCAACCTCATATTTTACAGCAGCAACTCCCTGAGAGGAACTGAACTACTTTGGAAACAGTAATAATACACATAAAGCTGTAAATTTCACCTCAGATATTCAGATATCCAAAGTCATTTTAAAAATTATATCTCATGTGTGATGGTTTGGGAGTCACCTGCCTCCCCTTATGAAATCACCCAGACTAGACTCAGCCAGCTGGAAGTAAAGGAATGAAGCTTTACATTCACAGCTTAGCACAATATACAAGCAGAGAGTTACAATCTATCACAAATAGATACAGATAGACACAGAAATATACAAGTTCAAAATGACACAGAAACACAACACCCTCCCAGAAATCAGAGTCCCCAGGAGGGGCTCCCAACCACCATTCCACCTTCTTTCCACCCCTTTACCTTATCACAGAGTTTGCCTTATGTGCAAGGTGAGGTTGGAGGATTGGCAAGGGAAGTTAGAAAGCAGGAAGATTAGTTACACAGAAGCAGCTCAGGGAGAAACACAGACTCCAAGAGACAGACACACACTCACTGTCTTATCTATATTTGTGTCCTTGTTTTTATACATCTCAGAAAGCCCATAAGTGAAATAGACATCATCATTGTTTTCTTTTCACAGCCTAAAATCTGATTTTTCTCACTAAAATACTCCAGTTAACCTCAAACCAGCACACTCACATTTACTTATGAAAGATCAAGGTATCTCAAAAAACTTAAGAGTTCTTATACACATTTTTCTCTCTATAGTACACTGCCATACTTGCAAAATCTCAAGAGCTAAAAGGCCATCTATAACTTTAACCCAGTGAAGAAAAGGGTGTGGGGATACAGATTACCTGGCAAAGTTTGTTGTGCAACTTTGACTACTGAGGCAAACTTAAAAGTCTTTGCAAAAACACTCAGTTCACAAGGTTATAAACCACCAGAGGTCCACATGTTACCTACATCTACCTGCCATTCACACACACCCTGTTTATAAAAGGCTTAACTGTGGGTACTAGGTAAGACAGGCAGCAAGGAGTGAGCAGCTTTATCTGCATTTCACAAGGTTTTATATCTGCATAAGAGAATAAGTTTATTTCTGTAGCCTTACCACACCAAGTCCACAGCAGCATAGTTAACTCTGTGAACTCCCTACATACTCTTCACTGTCATGCTAAAATTTACCTATTAACAGTTGAGAGTGACTTCTATCACACAAGGTATCACATTGAATTGGAACCACCCCAGCTTGATTGGAACAGATTCACCAAATAAAACAGAGCTGTTCCTCCAAACTCTCCTCTCCCTCCAGTCAGCATGAAACAGACAATGAATAGATAACCTCTTCTGCCAACAATTTTATTTACCACTATTCTTAAAACAGCTTAAAAATGGTAGAAGTTGCTTACTTTTCAAACACATTCAATGCCACTGATTTTATTGGGGTTTACATCAGCTGCACCTCCTGCTTTTAATCTCAGCCATTCCTATTTGCATAGCTAAACAGAAACAGACTGCTGCAGGGGAGGGAAGAGGGAAATAATGCACTTTATGCATTTAATACCTGGCCATCTGGTACCTCAGAAACGTGTTCAACTTCAAACCAGCAAGAAAATACAACGAGGGAGCCAAAAAAGCTTTGCTGCAGCAAAAATGCATTTATTCTACCCAAACAGGGCAACTGGCAGCAGATGCAGCAGATACACACAGAAATCCAAATTCTAATACACAGGGATTATATGAATAGAAATACCATAGGTAAGCAGTATCAATGGAAAGTAAAGTCTCTGCTCCTGACATATTTCTTTAAATTATTTTTTTCCCAATTTTCTCTTCTGTTGGTCACTAAATGAGGGGAGAAAACTGATTATTTAAGGCCTTTTCCTTCATCTAGAGCATTACAAAATAAGTAACGCAGTAATGTTTAGCAGCTTCACCATCCTCAACATTTGCAAGGTGCTGTGAGAAACATACAGCTAGTAGATGGAATTTCTCTCTAGTACAACACACAACTGCAGTGCTGAAGACAGAAAGAGTCATTTATACTTTGAAGGAAAGCCATGTGTGATTGCTTGGGTGTTACCTGCACCCCTACACTTCAGAAAAATCACCCAGATTAGACTCAGCCCCTGGAAATTAAAGAATGAAGCTGTATTTACAGCTTAGCACAATATACAAGCAGGTATTTACAATATCTACAGCTGTATACAGAAATATACCAGTTAAAAAGTAATACAGAAACACAACGGCCCTCCCAGGAAACAGAGTCCCCAGCAGGGGCTCACAATCACCTTTCCACCTTCTTCCCACCCCTCTACCTTACCCCAGACTTTGCCTTACGTTCAAGGTGAGTTTGGAGGGTCAGCGGGGTGGGTTAGGATGCAGACACATTAGTTAGGCAGCAAGTTAGAGAAGTGTATGCAGACAGAGCCAGACAGCAGCTCCCTTATCTATGTTCCTGTTCTTACACATCTCAGCAAGCCTATGAATGCAGCAGCCATCACCACTATTTCCTTTTCACAGCCTATAATCTAATTCTTCTCACCAAAATATTCTAGCTAGGCTCAAACCAGCACACCTAGGGACAGGCACAGATTAATGGATTTGTCTGTAGAGAAAGGTGGTGGTCACATCCCAGGAAGAAATCAAATTGAAGAAGCCTTTTACTGCTTCAGAGAAATTAAGAAACTTGTCTTCATCCCTCTCTTTTTGCCAGTCAAAGGATGCATGGTAATAAAGATACTGAACCATGTTTGCTATGAAGCCACAAGATTTTCTGGCAGAAATAAGTCTAAAAGAGCAAATTACTTAAGGATGACCTTTCCAGCACCTCTGCATGGTAAAAGCTAATTCCTCTAAATATGAGCAAAAAGCTTGTGTGCACACAACTGATCTGCCCACTGCTGATAGCTTAACTGGGTTATGCACTTTGGGACACAAAAAAACCAGTAACCACGTGGAAGGGCATGCAACTTCTGCAAAAACAACCTCTTTCCTAAAGATCATTATGTTCAGATATATGTTATTATTTCAAACCCTGACCATCTGGAAGCTTAGATTGTGAAAAATAACAGTTAGGAATCTTCTTTACAATAGCATCATTTTCCTCTGCTATTTAATCCACCAGTTCATGATAGTTGCAGCAGAGCTATAATGATCTTAATTTCCCTGTATTGATGATCCACCTACACCGCTGGGGTAGGTCAAATAAATGAAGATGGTTTCAATTTCATTGAGAATTATGGTGGGGAAAAAAACATGAAGAATAAGGTAAGGTATTTAATTAACTTAGGAGAGTAGAATATATTTACAGGCAAGTGTCTGCAGATTTGGGAGACGTCAATGTTTTGCATCAAAAATCAGACCTTATCATAGAATCAACCAGGTTGGAAGAGACCTCCAAGATCATCCAGGCCAACCTAGCACCCAGCCCTATTCAGTCAACCAGACCATGGCACTAAGTGCCTCATCCAGGCTTTTCTTGGACACCTCCAGGGATGGTGACTCCACCACCTCCCTGGGCAGCCCATTCCAATGCCAATCACTCTCTCTGGCAACAACTTCCTCCTAACATCCAGCCTAGAATTTCCCCTTGTCTTTAGAGGAATGATAATAAGCATTAGAACACTAAATTCCTACAGATAGCTTTTGGTTCTCTTTCCACAGAATGATCACTTAAAAAAAAAAAAAGCAAAAAGCAACACATAAATTAAGTCTGATGTAGCTGTCCAAGGCTTTTTGTCCAGATTTGTGTTATTTTAATGCCACATTTTCTGTGAATGGCCATACAAGTGCATATCAGGAATCGACACATCTTCAAAACGCAGTCTGTATCCTTGATTCAGACTCTTAACAGTCTTAGACATCTCTTTTAAGGGGGAAGAAAAAACACCAAACAGAAACAACAACAAAGAAACAAACAAAAAACCCCAACCTTAGATGAGAAACACATTCTGAATTGAAAAAAAAACCACATAAGTTTATAAAATGTTTGGAAATCCTTGAATGGAAATTAAACTCTAAGTTTATAAGGACTAATTTTTTTTTTCTCATGAAATATGTGGTTATTCCACAACACAAAATATCAAGTTCATGTTAGGCAGAGAATCATCTAATTATGTAAAACTGTCAGTCAGGGATGACTCATCACCAAAACAAGGTCTGACAATCTCTCTTTACAAGTACTTTGAGAAGGAGCTACTTGCCATCTGGACACAGCAACTTCAGATACTCAGTTGATATCTCAAACCATATATGAGCTTCCTACCTTAATAGCAGCAATGCCATCCTCAGATCCATCATACAAACAGAACTTTGAGCATAGAATCATAAAATCATAGAATTAACCAGGTTGGAAGAGATCTCTAACATCATCCAGTCCAAACTATCACCCAGCCCTAGCCAATCAACTAAACCATGGCACTAAGTGCCCCATCCAGTCTTCTCTTGAACACCTTCAGGGACAGCAACTCCACCACCCCCCTGGGCAGCCCATCCCAATGACAATGACTCTCTTTGTCAACAACTTTCTCCTAATATCCAGCCTATATCTACCCCAGCACAACTTGAGACTGTGTCCCCTTATTCTGTTGCTGGTTGCCTGGGATAGGAGACCAACCCCACCTGGCTACAGCCTCCCTTCAGGTAGTTGTAGACAGTTCAAGGAAGCTTTTTTAACCAGAAGAAATACATCCAGATAGTTAGTTATGGTTTTAAAACAATTTAAAACCTAAGAGGTCCAAGACTTAGATAATCTTCTCTGTGACAAGTAGGTCAAAGTGGATCCATCATGTTCTTAAAACTACTATGCTTATAAATACATTCCTGTAACTTCCATGTCCTACAGTCAATTTTTAGTATTTCTGCAAAGTAGCCAATGGCTACAGTTTTACATATCTCTGAAGTAACAGTTTGATTTTGACTTGTGATAGACCAAGGGATCTCCAAGGAGTGTGGCTCAAGTAATGAGACTCATCTTCCTCGTAATAGTAGTTTCTACAATTAATATTCTTTCCAGCTGTCTACATATAAGTTACAATTCACAGGATTCTTTAAGAAAGTGAGGCTTCTGAGGGGATTATAACCTGAGCAAAGATGACAAAACCTTCATAAATTAGCTAAATTTCTTATTAGAGCAAAATATCAAACACAAGTATTGTTCTTCACAGAGAGAGTGATTTGCCATTGGAATGGGCTGCCCAGGGAGCTGGTGGAGTCACCATCACTGGAGGTGTTCAAGAAAGGACTTGGATGAGGCACTTAGTGCCGTGACCTAGTTCATTGGATAGGGCTGTGTGATAGGTTGGGCTGGATGAGCTTGGAGGTCTCTTCCAACCTGGTTGATTCTATGATTCTATGATCTACACTTTTAATAGCACCTTTTGGCTAGTTAATGAACTCTCTATACCTTTGATAACTTCAGGCTTTTGGTGATTCTTTTAATCATACACGTACACATATGTGTTAATGAGGATGATCAGAGGGCTGGTGCACTTCTCCTATGAGGACAGACTGAAAGAGTTGGGGCTGTTCAGTCTGGAGAAGAGGAGGCTCCCAGGTGACCTTATTGTGGTCTTCCAGGATCTGAAGGAGGCCTACAAAAAAGCTGGGGAGGGACTTTTTAGGCTATCAGGCAGTAACAAGACTAGGGGGCATGGAGCAAAGCTGGAGATGGGGAGCTTCAGACTGGAGGTGAGGAGGAAGTTGTTCAGCATGAGAGTGGTGAGAGCCTGGAATGGGTTGCCCAGGGAGGTGGTTGAGGCCCCATCTCTGGAGGTGTTTAAGGCCAGGCTGGATGAGGCTGTGGGCAGCCTGCTCTAGGGTAGGGTGTCCCTGCCCATGGCAAGGGGGTTGGAACTGGCTGATGCTTGTGGTCCGTTCCAACCCTGACTGATTCTATGATTCTAACAACCCCCCCCCACACACAGAGCAATCTGAAGCAAAGGCAAATGATAGATGAACCATGAGGCCATACTGATTCCCTCTGCTGTAATGCAACTCTGGAGTGAAGTACAGCATCATTATTTGAAATACTTTCCATTAATTTTTCCTTGCTCTACAAGTCCTTAATTATAACATATTAGCAGCGCATGCCTGAGTGAGCACAGCTCTAATTTCAAACTGAAACAAGGCTTGCATCCCACCCTGAGCAATAGTAATTAAAATCTCTTTTCTGTTTTCCCTAAACTCTCCTCCTGACATTTCTGGGTAGAGTTGAATAAAAATGTCTACTAATATCTATAAGATAGCTATCAGCAGATATGCCATCTAACTGAAGTACTGGATGTTGAACATCAGTTTAAATGGCTTCCCTTTGGAAAAGGTGTTTCTTGGTGCAATTTCATATCGTGGTCTTTATTAGTAAGAGTAATCATATCAGGCAATCTTTGCACATTTGACAAGTTGATAATATCACAAAAGATACAAGCATCCTTTCTGGGATATAATCACAGAATGGTTTAGCTTGGAAGGGACATCACAGATCAGCCAGTTCCAACTCCACGCCACTGGCAGGGACACCTCCCACTAGAACAGGTCACTCAAGGCCTCATCCAGCCTGGCCTTGAACACCTCCAGGGAGGGAGCAGCCACAACCCCCCTGGGCAACCTGTGCCAGTGTATCACCACCCTCACTGCAAACAACCCTTTCCTAACAGCTAGTTTGAATCTCCCCTCTGACAACTTAACCCCATTACCTCTTGTCCTGTCATGACAAGACTTTGTCAATAGTCCCTCCTCAGCCTTCCTGTAGGCTCCTTTCTGGTACTGGAAGGCCACTATTAGGTCTCCTGGAAGACTTCTCTTCTCCAGACTGAAGACCCCCAGCTCTTGTAGCCTGTCCTCATAGCAGGGGTGCTGCAGCTCTCTGAGCATCTTGGTGGCCTACTCTGGACTGGCTCCAACAGTTCCATGTCCTTCTTCTGTTGGGGGCTCCAGAACTGCACACAGTACTCCATATAAAATTCATACAAGCTCTTTGGGTTAAGTGTAAACCTCACACGCTCAGCCCTTTCTCAGGGAAGTGACTTGGCCAGCAGCGTTTCCAGAACTGCCTTTCCAGCTGTTCATTCCCAAGATGAAATGTGTTACAGGAGGTGTATCAATGAATATTATTGATGTAAGTATTTTTCTCCAACGGACTCTTAAAGATACCAAACATACACAGAACCCTACGTCCCAATCTTTGCTTTTTGGTACCTGAACAGGAGTGCCCATGGAGTCCATTCCTGATGAAAACGATCACCTCAGGTGAAATGCTGGCTGTGCTGTGCTTGAGAACTGTTATCCCAACAGCAATGGCCAGCTTGCCAACAAGAATGTTAGCAAAAAGTGCTCTTCACAAAAACTGCTTTTAACAAAGCTCCTGCTGTTGCAGCCAGGAAGCACCAAATTGCAGTGGTCCATTACTCTTCTGGCAAAAACCAGATTAAGTGAAGTCCAACTGTGAGATGCTAAATTCAAATGATTAAATGTTTTCTAGAAATGTCCCATGACTGAAAAACTACACCAGTTGGCCTAAAAAATTTTCCTCCTTTCTTCTGGATCTTCATTTTTTCTCAACTAGCTAGATAAAAGCTGTGAGAAGTGCAAATGGGCCACACTGAACCACCTTTTAACCACACTTTTTCTATCAGATTATAGTCCAACATACCATATTTCAAATACAAGCATATCATAGAATCATAAAATCAACCAGGTTGGAAGAGACCTCCAAGGTCATCCAGAACAACCTAGCACCCAGCCCTGTCCAATCAACCAGACCATGGCACTAAGTGTCTTGTCCAGTCTTCTCTTGAACACTTCCAGGGACAGTGACTCCACCAGCTCCCTGGGCAGCCCATTCCAATGGCAAATCACTCTCTCTGTGACTCGAGCCTACTATCAAGCCTATACCTCCCCTGACACAACCTGAAACTCTGTCCCCTCGTTTTCTTGCTGGCTGTCTAGAGGAAGAGGCCAACCCCACTGGCTACAGCCTCCCTTCAATCAACCAGTCAATGGCAGCAGTCTTTTCTTGGGTTTTTTTGTTGGGTATTTTTTCATTGTTGTTAATTTGTGAGGTTCTTTTGGGGGATTGGTGGTTTTTTAACATAATAAAACTCTGAAACCTATTCTTGCCTGACAACCTGACCAGTGTTTGGTGTTTTTTTTTAATGGAGTACTCTTCTGCAGAAAACTAATCTAACTGAAAATACAGGGCAGGCAGAGTGCAGAAAAGATGTTCTAATCACCTTTGGCAAGAGAAATGCAACTTGTAATTTAACTTAATATAACTTTGCCATACATTTTCAATTATCTTGTAAGTACATCAAGTTCATGTAAAATTCAAAGAGAAAGAAATTGAATGAATACATCTTTGTTAGCTCAAGATATAAGAAATATCACCACGGTAGGCAGAAACAGAGCTAATTATTGAGCACAACTCCTTACTATCATAAACTAAACCAAAGTTTCCCTCATTGCTTGTGTTAAACATCTGCAGAGGATGTAAATTTATTACAGTCATATATATATACACACACATACTTACATTGCAGTCATACATACAGTCATCAATCCCATGTGCAGGGTGTGACAAAACCAACTCCCAGGTTCTAGTGTTGGCTCAGATGACAACTGGACAACTGTCACCAAAATATCATCTCCATCAGATTAATATAACCCAGGCCTACTTACACTCACCTTCCTGCAAGGTCTAGGGCTATGGTCACCTGTAGTCCTGGAGAATAAGAGTCTCTCTTAGTCTACCTTAGCCTGGTATAATTCCAGCTTTTGTGGCCTGCCTTTGTATTCCAGCGCCAACTGCAGCATTGGGGTTTTGTTTTCACTGGCTTCCAAGTAGTCACATCCTCAGATGGTTTACAAGCCAAAGCATTATCATCAACTACAGTGAAGGAGAAAAGGCAATGCCTCAAGTGCCAGTGGAAGTGTCATTTATCAAAATGTGATCTGGCAGAAGTTTCTGAACAGAGGCCAGTACAGTGTGAGCAAAGTTTTAACAGAACTGTTACTGGAACAGAGGATAGGTTTCACTCACTCTAATGGCTATTTTTGCTTTCCCTCTCTATTTCATAGGCAAGAAAACACTTGTGTTTACATGACAGAGGAGATTCTTAGCAGAAGACAAGTGGCACAGTTTTCTCCTGCTTGAGCTTACCCTAGGAAGACTGCTGAACTTCAAAGGGAGTGGCTTTGACCTTCATGTAATGCAGTTTCTTAGGCATTTTCAGACCACTGATGGAAAAGCAGTACTCATACAAAGTGTTGTGGGAAAAAAAATCAAACTGAAATTGAAATCACACCTTAAAATAAAAAGTAGACTTTATTCATTTAAATCAATAAACTCAGAAGTTAATGGAGGCTGACAGTCTATTCATTAGTGCTGGTAAGGCAAAAGAAAATGCTTTATAAAGCAGCATTTTATGAACTGTGGGAATGGTACTAGACATAGTACTTCAGAACCTTTGGAAAAGGGTGGGAGACTGTAGTTAAGGGAAGGAAAATATCAAAGCCAGAAGCTTTTGTCAAACACCTACCGAGAGTTAGGACAGCGAGTTCTAGAGATAATTGTTGCAGTAGTTAAGGTTAAATCTGGCTACTTTCAAACTATGAAATTATTTAGGCCAGCCAGAAATATCAAACAGCTTTCCAGAAATACACCAGTATTTGCACAACAAATTTGCAACAAACCCACTTACAAGTAGCTACAATTCCCACAATAACAATGTCAGTGTATTTAATGATGATAAAGCCCTGTGATTCATAAACTAATGTGCTACTAGGTGTCTTAATTGCTGCCCTTTAACTAAAACAAGACATTTGGAATCAGCTATATACATTCAGTAAGATCCAAATTAGTCTGCTAAGCAACCCCAAAGTAAGCACTGCTCTGCTCAAGATAATTTTTAGCACGGCATGTAGAACAGTTCCTTGCTCCATCATCAAATGTCCTCAGTCTTAGTTTAGATTAGTAACACTCACCTGGGAACAAGTGAACACTTCAATATAGAAGCACTGTGTGCTGTCATTAGATGGAAAATACATTTTGCCATTGGAATGGGCTGCCCAGGGAGGTGGTGGAGTCGCCATCCCTGGAGGTGTTCAAGAAAAGACTGGACGAGGCACTTAGTGCCATGGTCTAGATGACTGGATAGGGCTGGGTGCTAGGTTGGCCTGGATGATCTTGGAGGTCTCTTCCAACCTGGTTGATTCTATTCTATTCTACACTAGTATTGCCCTGATTGACCTGAAGACTCTATTGGCACTTGCAGTTCTGCTTCTATGTGCTAGCATAAATCCTCACTCCTAAGCCACTGAGAGCCAGACTGCAAGTGAAAGACTAGCCAATGCCCAGAAAATTCCAGTAAAGCCTAGACTTTTTCTGCTTTTAAAAACATGATGCCTACTCCCACCATTCTTGGTAAAAAATATGGAACTGCCTCTGAACAAACCAGAAGGGCCATGCACTCACTGTGCTGAGAGCACCAACTGGAATCAAATGCTCAGTATCTTTCTAAACAGCAGCTCGTAGCTAGTAGGAACTGTGAAGGAGCTACTTGTGTGTGTATATATATATATATATATATACACAGCCATGCACATATAGGTGTATGTGTATATATATATATATACTCACAGATATATATCCTGCTAACTACCACTTCTGTTCAGGAAACGAGAAATCAAATTTCTTCAGTTTGAAATTGGTTCTTTGCCTTAGCTGTCATACCACAGCATAGTCCCCAGCCATTAAGCTTTAAGAGGAGCTAGGACATCTTTTTGCTGAGGCCATGTCAATGAATAGGAAAGGTTCCATGGAGCCAGAAAGAGAGCAATGAACCTGCACCCTAATAGGATATTTGACTGGAGAGTGTGCAATTATCTTCCCCAGCTTTTGCTCCCAAGACTGTTAATGCATTGTACATTAAGTAGCTATTCAGTGAAAATTTGACATAATCTTGGCAAAAGGACTCAATCATGGCAAAACCATGAGGGTACAATCCTGTTCCCTCTCATCCTATTTTTCCAGCTCTGCAAAATCTTGTCACTTTTCTGCAGAACTGCTTTAGCAAAAGGCAAAGTCTTTGTGCAGTCTGCAGCTTAGTAATTATTGTGCTGCCCCTAGGAGTTAATAAGATCTCAGAGTGTAGTTGTGGGTGTTCCTGCTGACACTCTTTAAGCTGTTGGCATGTCTAATCAACCACAGTTTAAGAAGAAGGGAAAGGCGTAAGGCAACAGCTACTAGTGTCAAGGGTCTGTCTTTCCTGTGTTCTTGGCCAAGGCTACACCATGTTTTGCTGTTCACCTGCCCAACATGACTGGTACTTGCTTTACCTAATTAGAGCAAGTTTCCTTCTCAGGAGGTTGGATTTTGATTTCCCTTTCAGATAATCAAAGGAAGGGGACAGCAGTTATCCCGGGGAGTGCTGACTGCATTAGGTACTTTGTACCTGCCAGTTCTTTTGTTTTGCCTGCCAGTACCAGAAATTGGCCATTATCTGAGACAGCATAGATGGGATTCATGTGGTTAAAAGCAGGCTTTACCTAAAGCAGACCTAGTCATCCTATCCACATCTTTTGCAGAGCTGTAGTCAAGGAAACAATTTATGTTATCACCAAAGAATGCCTATTTTACTCTCAGCCATACCGAATCTCTGGCCAGTCAGCACAGAGATTGACATCCAAACTGCAAATATCTACAGTTAAGCCTGATAAATCCCCCTTCATATGTCCATGAAGCAGAGTTTTCTCTCACTTCATCCTTTGGAAACTTTATGTTGACACAACCCTACTTGGGCCCAAAGAATACAAGTCTATCTCCAAAATACACTGGGTTATTTCATAGTGCTTTGGGTAGGTCTCAGCTTTGGTAAGTATTGGATTCCTATTCAACTCTCACTAATTTAAGTAGTAAATTGAAGTCACTTTCATCATCCAAGTCCTTATCACAAATTTGCAGTACGACCACAAACATAAATTCATATACAGTACCCAAAGGAAAAGAAAGAGCATGGTTCAGCCATTAAATCTAATGAAAAGTCTCAAAAGCCAACCACTAGTTTGCAAAGGAAATTCAACACACAGATACCTACTTTGTTAGAGAAGATATTTTTCAAATGCAAATGTCAGATTGCACCTTGATGATACTGTTGATGTTCTGGAAGAACATTCTCATTGGGGCCAATTTCTTCTCCAAAAGAAACGTAATTGGATGGGCTAGGTTGAGAATGGCTGTCATAGATAACATACATGGTAAAAGGTCTAAGAAAGGTGAAATGAATCCATAATTTATTGTGAGACAAAATAAAACAGATAAGATTAAGAAACTTGACTAGAATACCTCCAAAAGTGAGGCATTAGACTGTCCATGGTCTGGTTGACTGGCTAGGGCTGGGTGCTAGGTTGGACTGGATGATCTTGGAGGTCTCTTCCAACCGGATTGATTCTATTCTATTCTAAGCTAATACTTAACAATGGGGTGGTGGGGGGGAAACAAACAAACAAAAAGCAACACCAAAAATGTTCTCCACTAAGCAAGCAGTGAATCAAGAATTAATTTAGAAAATGACCCACAATAAAATGCTCTCAGTCTTTCTCCAAACCCTCTCTGCTCAGGACATTTAAATGGAAATCCTCTCCCCACCCCTACTTGTAAAGGGCAGCTCTGCTAGTTAATAGCACGGCTATGATTAATAAAACAGTTTTTGCCCTAGGAATTGGATTCTTTAGATATGAGCTGGTCAGATCTGATTAAGGCCATGTTGAAAATGTTAGAAATGGCTTGAAGTCCAACATGACAAGCTGTGTCCCCATAGCAGCATGCAGCTCAGAAACAGGTCAGAAATGCTGCCGAGCATGATTTGTCTGGTTTCCAAATTGCACTCCAAATGTCCTTCAATGCATTTACAGAAACTTTTATTCCTGAATTGCAGTCTGTGTGCTCCTACTCACTGATACAGCAAGTGACCCAAACTGCTTCATTGCTTTATAAAATTTGAACAGACAGAGTGCAGGCCAGGAGAGTTCATTTGGCCATTTAACCGAATTGTTCATGCCTCAGTCTTGAGCTTCATTCCTCTGTTCAACTATGCAACGTTGCAGAAAAGCACATTCAACCAAAAATATTCTTTTAAAAGAGACAATCAGGCCTATTTGAAGACAAGTGACAAATAATATACTTACCTACTTTTCAGGTTTTGCCCACTAACTCATATTAAGACTGGCTTTGCTTTGAAAAGGTTGTGGTGCATGGTAGCTGCCGAGCGTGAAATACTGTAACGCTGCAGTCACAGTTGTGTCATCTCACAGTACTCTGGGAAATAGCATAAACTGAGTCCTGTGCCTTAACATGCTCTCAAGTCTTAAATTATTTCAGCTTCTCTCTTCTTTCTCCATTCTAATTTTTCACAATCGCTTTGAACACAAGCATGACAGTGTTACGCAGCATACTCATAGCAGCCTTTGCCATTAGACTTGATGACAATCAAGTCAAAAGACAACCCTTCACATCCAAATAGAATAGAATAGAATAGAATCCCCAAGTTATGGTCTTATTTTTATCATGATAACTTGATACAGGTTTTTACTCAGGTATTTTCCACCTATAAACACTTGAGAGACTCCTCCTCCTTTGCACACCACATATTCTCCTTATTCTAGATAGATACAAACCCTATGAGGAGAGGCTGAGGGAGCTGGGGGTGTTTAGCCTGGAGAAGAGGAGGCTCAGGGCAGACCTCATTGCTGTCTACAACTACCTGAAGGGTGGCTGTAGCCAGGTGGGGGTTGGTCTCTTCTCCCAGACAACCAGCAATAGAACAAGGGGACACAGCCTCAAGTTGTGCCAGGGGAAATATAGGCTGGATGTTAGGAGGAAGTTCTTTACAGAGAGAGTGATTGGCATTGGAATGGGCTGCCCAGGGAGGTGGTGGAGTCACCGTCCCTGGGGGTGTTCAGGAAAAGACTGGATGAGGCACTCAGTGCCATGGTCTGGTTGACTGGATAGGGCTGGGTGCTAGGTTGGACTGGATGATGTTGGAGGTCTCTTCCAACCTGATTGATTCTATTCTATTCTATTCTATGCTAGAATGTCTAGATTCACATTTTAGTGTACCAAAACTACCTGTGCTTGGAAGCTCAAAGGCTATGCCCTCATCAAAAACTTTTGTGTCCACTCCTTGTGTCATTCACAACTATGTCTTTTTAGGAAACAAAATAGAATTAAAAAAATTAACAAGTATAAAATAGAATAAAGCCAAACCCTGCTTTAAAATCCATTTCACGACTAGCTTGACATTAATCAACTGGCTGAGAACAAGGCTAAATCAACAAAGCCATATTCCTACTTTCTTTGTTGGCTCTACTTCAAGATTTGGGGGCTTAATGATATTATTTAAAACAGATGTACATATCCATCTGTTAAATAAACTTATACTGTGGCTAGATTATTTTTTTCCTGATAGTTATGCAAGATTCACACCCATGAATCTCTTTAGGATTTATTATTCCCTTTATGACAGTGACATTACATATAGAGGTATTTTTTTCCTTCACAAGAGATCTTGGAAGGCAAGAAAGAGAGCAGAGCATGAGAGGATAATTACATTCTGCAGAAGTGGAAAATACGTTGAATTTCATTGATATATTTAAATGATGTAATTAGCATTTTCATTTAATCTAATTTAATTAACAAATTTAATTTAAATATATTAGAGAAGTAGAAATTGAGCATAATCCCCCAAAGCTGCACAAACCCTCATTCTGGTTTTAAAAACTGAATACTCACATCAATGTATTCAGCATCCTGGATCTTAGATTATTGCTTATTTTGTTTATACCTTCCACATCCTCACAATCCCTGACCACATCCTTTTGTTTTCTTTGTCCATTGGAAGCAAGTAAGCCTCTCTACTTTGCTCTGGTGAGAGCCCACCTGGAATACTACATCCAGTTCTGGAGCTCCTATTGCAAGAAGGATGTGGACATGCTGAAGCATGTCCAGAGAAGGGCCATGAGGATGCTCAGAGGGCTGGAGCACATCTGCTATGAGGACAGACTGAAAGAGTTGGGGCTGTGCAGTCTGGAGAAGAGGAGGCTCCCAGGTGACCTTCTTGTGGCCTTCCAGGATCTGAAGGGGGCCTACAAAAAAAGCTGGGGAGGGACTTTTTAGGCTCTCAGGAAGTGACAGGTCTAGGGGGAATGAGCAAAGCTGGAGACGGATAGGTTCAGACTGGACGTGAGGAAGAAGTTGTTCAGCATAAGAGTGGTGAGACCCTGGTATGGATTGCCCAGGGAGGTTGTTGAGGCCCCATCCCTGAAAGTGTTTAAGGCCAGGCTGGATGAGGCTGTGAGCAGGCTGGTCTAGG
Source organism: Tricholaema leucomelas (assembly GCA_013400475.1). Classification (NCBI taxonomy): domain Eukaryota; kingdom Metazoa; phylum Chordata; class Aves; order Piciformes; family Lybiidae; genus Tricholaema lacrymosa; species Tricholaema leucomelas. The sequence goes on from WAAF01006482.1 coordinate 573,840, forward strand.
GTAGGGTGTCCCTGCCCATGGCAGAGGCATTGAAACTAGATGATCCTTGTGGTCCCTTCCAACCCTGACTGATTCTATGACTCTACTTATACTGCATCTACTACCTGATTTGAACTCGCTGCTACTGTAGCTTTATCGTGAAGATGTGCAAGTGTGCAAGACATGCAAAATATGTTGATTGTTAATTTACATAAACCCACATCATACCTGAAAATTAGCATGTTTACAATTGCTTCATTTAGGTTTTAATTCAATAGTAATTCCCAAGTCCAGCTTTGTGTTCATTACAATCTCTGTTGCAATTACAGATCTACTTAGCTTTCCAATTTGCTCTCGGAAAACTTCAACTAATGCTTAACTTTAATTTAGGTGCCAATTCCACTGCAGATGTTCAGCAAGCTGCCTGGTTAAAGGATTTGTGATTGCATTCTCTAGATTTGCTCTTAACTGTTCAGTTCTATTATCAATAAGGCAGAACCAAGCTCTGGTTCAGTGCTATCCCTGCCCTCTCGAGTTATACATGAACTGGTGAGACCTCATCTTGAATACTGTGTTCAGTTTTGGCCTCCCCAGTTTAAAAGGGACAGGGACCTGCTGGAGAGAGTCCAGTGGAGGGCTATGAGCATGATTAGGGGACTGGAGTCACCATGCCTGGAGGTGTTCAAGAAAAGACTGGCTGGGGCACTTAGTGCCATGGTCTAGTTGACTGGATAGGGCTGGGTGCTAGGTTTGACTGGATGATCTTGGAGGTCTCTTTCAACCTGGTTGATTCTATGATTCTATGGAGGGCATGGCTTATGAGGAGAGGCTGAGGGACCTTAGGCTTTTTAGCCTAGAGAAAAGAAGACTTAGAGGGGATTTGATAAATGTTTATAAGTATCTGAAGGCTGCCAGGAGTGGAGCGGGACAGGCTCTGCTCACTGCTCCCTGGGATAGGACAAGGAGCAATGGGTGTAAGTTGCAGCAAAAGAGGTTCCATCTCAACACAAGGGGGAACTTCTTTAGTGTTAGGGTCACAGAGCACTGGAATAGGCTTCCTAGAGAAGTTGTGGAGTCTCCTTCTCTGGAGACTTTCAAGGCCTGTATGGATGTGTTCCTCTGTGATCTGTGTTAGATAGGATTGTCCTGCTCTGGCAGGGGGGTTGGACTCAATCTCCTTGAGTCCCTCCCAACTCCTAACATCCTGTGGTCCTGTGAACTTGAGCAGTTTGTTGTGTGCTTGGGAAGAAATAGAGCAGCTGCAATAAAGAAGTTTTACCCATTGAATGTAGAAAGGCAGTTTCATGTGCTGCAGACATAACCTGGTGTGATTACATCACAACAGTAAGTAGTAAATGCAAAAGAAAATCTACAATGAGTAGATGCAGCACAGTATTCCCAGAATTCTGTAAAACTGCTTAACCTGAGTCTTTGCTGAAATTTCTTTCACACAAGATTTCCCCTTCTTATATGAATATTGGGTAGTTCTTCAGATCAATGTCTGTGTCTCTTACAAAACACAATGCATAGGAAAATAATTAATCACTATATACTTCTATGGAAAACATTAACTTTCCAATTAACAAAAAAAACACAATGAATGAAGTTGACATAGAAGTAGCTGTATCCTCAGCACAGTTCCTATCTTCATTTTCAGTTAAGATGAATGAATTCAGATGGATTGATCTAAGACATGTATTTCAGTGGAGCTCTTTACCAGACTGCATAAAGGTATATTGTTATTCATGCTAAAAGTACGACCCACCTCCTCACTTCTGTTCTGTGTGTGCAATACAATCTTCTTCATGTGCAATACAACCATCCCATGCCACATCCACTTCCAACACTCTACACTGGTTTTCATCAAGTTGTTTCTGCCTCACACTACAAGCCCCTTGACCATTCAGAGAAGCATTCGGCAGTCATTAGTACCATACAGCTCACTGAGGTCTAAATGGTAGGAGAACAATAACAAGAAAAACATTGCCAAGTCACTGCAGAAGAGGACTCATTTTAGCAATTACTATTGCAGACATGTTCCAAACCAGAACAGTCATTATACCATCAAGGAGATTCAAGTTTCAGAAGTGCAAAATTTATCACTAGGTGAACACAAAGTCTGAATAGCATAAATGTATAAACCTATGTTCATCTGCAAGAGCTTATGCCACATGCAACAGATTTTTGTGCATGCAGATCCACTTTATTTCATTATGTGAGATCAACTGAAAGAGGCTTGCATAGAAATGTTTCAAACTAAATAATCAAGAGCGTTGGACAATACTAATCTACAACTCAGCATACATGAAAGGCATACTTCCACAGCCATTGCATCACTTTATTGTGGACAGCTATATGTCAAAGTAATATTTAAAACATCCATTCCAGGCACACCATACAACTCTGACAATTGCCTTCCCAACAGATGTTTTCAGCAGCAATCTAAAGAATTTTCAGATCTGTGCAGCTCTGCTTTCATTTGTTAATGTGTCCTTTTCCGTCCTCTCCAGTAAAGAGAAGCCACATACTTAGGTGATTAACTGATTTATAATCCCCAGAGGTGCAGACATTTCTGAGGCAAGTCAGGAACTTGGAAGATAAAAACAACACCTGTGAGGCATTTGCATTCAGTTCAGAAGTGCTATTCTGCTAAAAGAGTGAGCGTGGCAAATTAAAGCATTTACAACATAGACAGCAATACCACTGCTGTTGCTCTTCAAAGCAGCTCTGAGAGACTACAATCTGCTTAAAAATTCTATATGCAAGGTCAAGCACCAAAAAATATAACCAAACCAGAAAAAAAGCCTCTCTTATATAGTTTGCACTCCTTAAGCCAGTCCTTTGTACCTATACCTTATCACGTGGAATATTGAATCCCTATAGAATTCTTTCCCTGTTCATAATAGATATGATGGATCATCACTGAAGCATTTAAGTTTATGGCTCTAGAGGATGCAAACTCATTTCTTGCTTAATAAAAACTTCTGTGAATTCAGAAGTATTGTTTCCTGTGAATTTCCACTACAGGACCTAATATAAAGAGTGAGGTAGAGCCATACATGAATCTGTGCATCAGGGGTTGCCAGTCCCTTAGCAGGAAATACTTTCCTGCGGTTCTCTATCTCATTTGAGTTGCATCTCTAATGATTATGACACACTCTATACTTCTCTTGATTTCTATGACATATACTTAGTATAACTTGCTGACAAACATCTACATTTTTTGATAAACATATACAGGCATTCCAGAAACCAATCCCACTGCAGACTTGTGCTAGCATGAATTACATTACTCATTTTTGTCTTGCATTTGCGCTCTCCTAGCAACTGACTGCTAGTCAGAGAGCCACATTTTCATCTCTAGCAATGCACACAGCTAAGGAAAAAACACCAACTGAATCCTCAACTCAAAATCTGAAAATCCCATTCTCAGGGCATCAAGATGAACGACCCTTCCCCACTCAGCAGCACATCCCACAGCTTTCCCAAACCCATCTGTATGCAGACAAAAGTAAAACAGTGGTAAAAAAGGGCAAGCCCAACATGACCCTTAACCCTGCTGAACCCTTCACTCTTTTTACACTTGTGGCGGTCTGATGGGGAGGTAGCTAACTGCTTCATCACATTGCTACATTCCAGTCACTGTTCACTGTTGGTTTTCCCAACCTTCTGACAAGGCAGTGCCTTGTCTGTAAGCCAATGCCTTGTGCAGGATTTGCTGCTCCCAAGGAATGGTGCTGCAGTCACGATGCCCAGGGCTGCTCTCCAGCCACCTCACATCCAAGATGTTAACAATTAGCTCATCATGCCCAAGACTTTCAGCCTAAGGTTTACTTTCCAGTCTCATAGCCTTTCTCTGGCACAAGCACAAAATGTTTTCCATACCATCTGCTCATCTACAACGAGAAGGGTCAGCACAATGTTACATCAAAACTATCTACACCCTTTCATGCTGGTTTACCAGCAAAGAACACATCAGCACTAAGATGAAACTATCTACAGACTTCTTCAGGTGCACAAACATTACAGAGGCACTTCCCTGCATGTGGAACTGCCAGCCACATCGTGTAACAAAAGGATTTGTCAGCTGCCACTGAAATATAACACTTAAGGCTAGCTATGCTGTCATACTGTAGCAATCCTGGTGTTAAGAACTCAGCTCCACAGCCTAACAGGTTGCTTTACTACCCAAAACAAAAAGCTCTCTTGAATAACTGCAGCAAGATGTTCTATTCCTTGTGGGGAGAGGGGCAAATTAATTGTGCTTCTGAAATTTGAGTTTCAACATTCTTTTTTCTCTATGAAATGTCAGGATTTACCACAATAACCCCAACTATGGATTTTGCTTTCTACCCCTTCCTGTTATCCCCCCTCAATGACATTTGCAAAGCCTATTTGGATCCTTAGCTGTAGCTTCCATGCGATCTGCTCCTGCCCTTGCTTCTGAAGCATGTCTGCCGCAGCGGGGGACAAGAGGAAGAAGTTGATGAGGAGTCAAGAGGCAGAGATGCATAAATGCAGGAAAATAAAAGGTCAGGACTCAAGGAGGGACTAATGACAAGGAAGAGGAGGAAAAAGTAACTAGTTCTAGTGGAGAACTGGCTATGTGCTGGTTTAAATCTCGTTCTAGGGGAGAACAGGCTGTGTGCTGGTTTAAATCTCATTCTAGGGGAGAACAGGCTACACACTGGTTTAAATTTCATGAGAAGTTAAGAATTCTCTCTCAAAATTAAACATTTTTTTTTCTCCAGTACAACAGTGCTGCTATGCCAATTCCCTTTCAACAAATGCATAGAATCATAAAATCAACCAGGTTGGAAGAGACCTCCAAGATCATCCAGTCCAATCTAGCACCCAGCCCTATCCAGTCAACTAGACCATGGCACTTCTCCAGGCTTTTCTTGAACACCTCCAGGGATGGCAACTCCAGCACCTCCCTGGGCAGCCCATTCCAATGCCAATACTCTCTCTGGCAACAACTTTCTCCTAACGTCCAGCCTAGACCTTCCCCAGCACAACTTATAAAGAAATATATAAACTAAAATCCCACTAAATAATTGTACCATAAGACAAACCACTGTATTTTACTGAAATATTTAATTTCCCCCATACTACAGCCCAGAAAAGCATTATCTGTAAAACCAAACCACTGTATTTTGCTGAAACATTTAATTTAATTACTAACCCTGGAAGTGTTCAAGAAAAGCCTGGACGAGGCACTTAGTGCCATGGTCTAGTTGACTGGATAGGGCTGGGTGCTAGGTTGGACTGGATGATCTTGGAGGTCTCTTCCAACCTGGTTGATTCTATTCTATTCTAAATTTCCCCTACAGCCCAGAAAAGCATTATCTGTAAAACGATGCAGAATTGAAAAGTACAATATTTTAATTAATTATTAATTAATAATTGATGTAGTTCAGGGTTTCTAGGTTTACCCTATTTCTGTTTGCCACTATTTTTCACATAACATTGCAAAGAAAACATAACATTTTCATTACACAAGGCTGTGTTCTGCCTATTGCTGACAAAAGAAGAGCAGCTGCTTAAAACAGTTTGCATATACTTAAAAAGCAATTAAAAGTGCTGACAGACTCTTTAACACAGTCCCCCTAAATACTTCTCTCATGAATTCATCTTTTTCATATGAATGCCATCTAATGCAGGTCAAAGAACTGCAAACCAAACAGGGTGGCTCTGCTGCTGCAACTTCTCCCCAGACAATGCTCTCATCAAACACAAGATAAGCAATATATGCTATAGAGATATTTATCCTAAGTCACTTTAGATCACAGTCTCACAGTATCACCNCAATAAGGTCTCCCCTGAGCCTCCTCTTCTCCAGGCTAAACAACCCCAGCTCCCTCAGCCTCTCCTCGTAGGGCTGTGCTCGAGGCCTCTCCCCAGCCTTGTCACCCTTCTCTGGACACGCTCAAGCATCTCAATGTCCCTCCTAAACTGGGGGGCCCAGAACTGAACACAGTACTCAAGGTTTGGTCTAACCAGTGCAGAGTACAGGGGCAGAATGACCTCCCTGCTCCTGCTGACCACACCATTCCTGATGCAGGCCAGGATGCCATTGGCTCTCTTGGCCACCTGGGCACACTGCTGGCTCATGATGTACATTTTCCAGCTAGAAAGTACTGTTATAATTTCTCCTTTACAAATAGTTTGTTAAAGCCATGATCTTGCTTACCTCTGTCTGAAAATTGAACCTTCCTTATTTCTGCATCTGTGATCATGACAGCAAAATAAACCTGTGCACGTATGGGAGATGGGAAGAAAGTTTGGAACTGTCCCCCAAAAGGGACACAGTAATTGAGCAATTATCAGCAGTTAAAGTTATGCTCCTAAAGTCAGTCAGAAGCTTTTTTGAAGGTTTTTAGATTGGGTTTGGGGCTTTTTTTTTTTTTTAAGGGGAGGGTTGCTTGTTTGGGGTTTTTAATTAAGAATAATAATAGTGCTTCTGCTTTGCTAAGTGAAAGGGCCTGGGGAAACATCCAAGTGGCTGCAACAGGCGCTCACTATGGGCACATCTTCAGCCACAGGAGGATTTCACAAAGCCACGTCACCAGCCTGGCAGAGATCACCCGATCTCTGTGAGGCATCTCCCAGCAGCAGCACAGCCCACAGCCTCAGGCAAACCCGGATGAAATTCATGCCTCCAGCCACAAGAGTCTCAACATGAGACATTCCCTGGAGCAAAACTGGAGATTGTGCTTCTGCTTAGAGTTTTTCTCATCATCTGGTAAGAGATCCTTAGTGGAGGATGGAGCTGTGTGAAAGACTGAACATGCTACTTAAAATGAGTTTAAATCCCAGTACCACCTTAGCTTTATGCTCATGGACATATAAAGGACATTACAACATGGCCTCTGACAGATAACTTTCTATTTCCACAAAAGTCACATGCAAACTACATTTGGCCAACACTAACATGCTTCTGGCCAAGCAAAAGACACAACCCAGCTCAATAATCAGTCATATTCCACCCTCTTTTCCATGCAAACCTAAGGCTGAAAGCTCCCTCCCACCAGTTATGTAGTGTGGCAGAGGGAACACCATTTTTGGCACAGGACTCTGGCACCAATTCTTTTGGAATGCACAAAGAAGCTACACCCAGAATACTCCTGGAACAAAAGCAAGAGGCACACATGAAGGGCCAGGTAGGTTTTCATGTGTTGTATCTGGTTCAGAAGACAAACATCTTCATCCTAATGCCCACTGGACTACACAGCCCAGACAAGACACTAACCTTGTGGAGTAGAAGGCAGAAAGAGGAGCCCTCATCAGCCTTGCTAGTACCAGTCTCAGAGTCAAACAATCCAGACATTGGCAGCATAAAACAGAAAAGTGCTATTAACCATATTACTGACCAGAGAAGGGAAAGAAAAAGGCAGAGACTCAAGAGAATAGCCAAGCTGCCCTGGTTTTGCTCATGCAGATGCCAGGAAGGATGGGGAAGGAGAATCTGGAAGCTGGAGAGAGCAGCCAAGAACCTCAATCCCTTGACTGGATTTGAAAAGGGGCACAGTAAGGATTTGAAAGGGGCACAGTAAGGCAGACTTGAGAGAGTCACACCTGTTGAACCAATACCAACCGTGTGCTGGGCTGCATCAAGAGAAGTGTGG
>WAAF01006482.1:581457-605922 GCA_013400475.1 Tricholaema leucomelas
AATGTCAGGACGAGGGGGAATGGGTTTGAACTGGCAGAGGGGAGATTTAGACTGGATGTTAGGAGGAAGTTCTTTACAGTGAGGGTGGTGAGACACTGGCACAGGTTGCCCAGGGAGGTTGTGGATGCTTCCTCCTTGGAGGCGTTTAAGGCCAGGCTGGATGAGGCCTTGAGCAGCCTGCTCTAGTGGGAGGTGTCCCTGCCTATGGCAGGGAGTTGGAGCTGGATGATCCTTGAGGTCCCTTCCAACCTAAACCATTCTATGATTCTAACATCATAGTATCTCATCATTTTTCAGGTAACAATTTCTTTTAAGCACATGAGTTTCCAAAAGCTGTAGGAATTATATCACAGGTATGGATAACAAACCATTTCCCCCCTTTTGGGTTTTTTTGGTATAGCAAGGGAACATCTCAATAGCAGCTTTCTTTAAGACTTCCTGCACATCACATCTGACTGCATTTATATTGTTTACAGGTAGACATAAACATTGCTGTCAGACAAGTGGCATGCCATGAAGAAACAAATCAGTTCAAACAAGCTGCTTCCAAGAAATTAGAAAACTTATACATTTCTTCCTGACAAATGTGACCTTTCTAAAAGAACCCAAATACTTTTAAACAGATTATATAGTATCAGTCACTGCTGCCACTTGCAGCTGATTCAAAGATTAGTCTGAACAGCAAAGATTAATAAAACTCTAAGTGTTCACATAAACACTGCAAAACTTTGCCATACTGAAAAACTTTTCTAAGTCTTGATATTTTTGTTCTTTCTTCTCTTTGTTATCTTCCAGCTCTATCAAATTTTCTGAATCTTCTCCAGCTATGAAATTGTTTGCTACCTCTACTGCCTATTACCAAAACCAATCTGGAATCCATCAGCTTTTCACATCCCATTATGTTATTACTCCTTGTCATTGCACACCAATTTCACTGATTCTCTTCCATTCTCTGACAGCTATTTTTAATGGGAAAAGGTACATGGCTTAATATACTTCAAATTAACTAGTATTTCTAGCTCTCTCAGGCTAATCACAGGCAAGACAACCTCTTTGAATTTCATTTCTATCAAGCATAACCCCATCACATCTAATAATTCAATTATCTCACAAGAAGATAATATACACCAAGTATTTCAAATTCAGTACTAAAATCTACTTTCTAAGCCATGTTATTGTTACTTAAGTTTGCTTCAGAGAAAGCAATTAAGAGGCTAAAACTTAAGAGGCTGTAATGTCCTTGCTTACCAGTTTCACACTGTCAGTCACTGAAATAAGTATGGACACACAAAGACAACTATTAGGTAGTTCTGGAACAGAACTTGGCACCTGGCTTTATTCATTCAGATTTCCTGTAATATTGATGGAGCTGCCCTCGTGGCACTCATCCACAGTCACACATACTGCACTGGCACCAGCTCCTGACAGATCCCACTGCTACTTAAGTAATGGTATTTTTGTGCAGAACTCCAGTTGTGCTTCTCTTTGCAGTACTTTCAATCATGACCTTGACATTGTGGGGCTATCAATTGAGTTTGTTTGGCTAACAGCTCTACACTGCTAGCACCTTTCATCCTAATTTAGCGACCCAGCAAATGCATCAGGCAAAACAAATAGTAATGGGATTTAGAGATTAGCTAATTCATCCAGTTACTGTTGAGCCACTGCTCATTAGGGCAAGACAACGATAACAGACCAAGCCTTTTTAAACAGGCACAGTGTTTAATGGAGACAGACAGACATCTTAACCACCTCTGCCTGCACATTGGCTTTATTTAGTACTAGTGACAAATAGACTCTCAACTGCTCAGAAATATCAGGCCAGAGTTATTAAAATGCAATCACATCATCCCATCACAGAACTATGGCTTTTTTTTTGGCTGACCAAGGAAAGCAAACAAAACCCAAACAACTCAACTCATGGCCCCTTCAGAACAAGAGAGATATCCATGAAAGCACTGTATCTCATGACCTTTTCTGACACATCCTTTCATAAACTCTAAAAATAACCTGAGAATAAGGTCTTGAAAGGATACAGAAGATGTAGGAAAAGACATTTTCCTCTCCCTACGAGGAGAGGCTGAGGGAGCTGGGATTATTTAGCTTGGAGAAGACGAGGCTCAGGGGTGACCTTATTGCTGTCTACAACTACCTAAGGGGTGGTTGTAGCCAGGAGGAGGTTGCTCTCTTCTATCAGGCGGCCAGCACCAGAACAAGAGGACACAGCCTCAGGCTGCGCCAGGGGAAATTTAGGCTTGAGCTGAGGAGAAAGTTCTTCACTGAGAGAGTCATTGGCTACTGGAATGGGCTGCCCAGGGAGGTGGTGGAGTCGCCATCCCTGGAGCTGTTCAAGGCAAGATTGGACGTGGCACTTGGTGCCATGGTCTAGCCTTGAGCTCTGTGGTAACGGGCTGGACTTGATGATCTATGGGGTCTCTTCCAACCTTGGTGATACTGTGAGACTGTTATTTGACTTTATCCTGGATATTCTGATCTAGGGAAGAGTGTCCCTGCCCATAGCAGGGGGGTTGGAACTAGATGATCCTTGTGATCGCTTCCAACCCTGACTATGATTCTATATCTTCTTCCAGACCTCTAGCACTAAAGCTAACTCACTCCTCAAGCAAATCAAGACTTCTATTCCTTTCCTCATACAAACACTCTTGATACAAACGAGTCAAAATTGACTTATAAATAAAATCAGGTACCAATCCTATGCATTATTTTTCCCAAGAGCATTTTACTTGTCCCCCATTAAAAAGGGTAAGTTTTTAGTTTTAAAAGTAAACACCGAGCTGAGTTGCTCAAGGGAACAGAGCTTATTGTGGCCCCATTTGAAAGAACAAACCATTTTGCTGACCATGTCCCCACACCAACCCTGTTGTAAGCGGCAGTGAAGTCAGACTACATCATCATCTTCTCAGCTTTGGCAGGAAGAGCTACATTCTTTGGCTGGATTTGAAGTTGATTCAGATATTGTTAACAACAAAAGATAGAATTAGGACTTGTTAAAGCCCTGCTTAGATTGCCTTCCACTTTCCATAAGAATGGCCACTAATCAATATTCCCCACAGCTTCTTCAAGTGCAATTGCGCAAGAGACTTCCGAGAAGCTGCTCCCAGGGGAAGAGTTATCCACTCGGCACACAGCGCTCACAGCCCTCTGCGGAGCGTGGATCCAGCCGTGCAGACAGCATGGCTCATGGGCACAGACAGTAAACAACTAGAAATAAATCAATCTGTTCCCCCATAAAATTGTTGCCACTTGAACTGCAATATCTCCCACACTGATATTGTGGATAATTCTGTTTCGTCGTGATTACGACCGATATTAACACCCAAAGCAATCAAATCTTTCACATTCTCATTTTATTCAAGCCAAAGGACAACCCTGCTGCAGTGACATATGGCTCTGCTCCTCTGCAAGTATGTTAGACTGCCTGCAAAATCTCCTTGTCTAGCAAAGGATAATGCTTTTTAAAATCAATGACCTACATCAATTTGTGTTTCCCCCCCCCAAGAAAATCTCACATCGTAATCATCTTTCTGGACAACAGATAGATGAGTTTCCTCACATTGTTTACATTTTTTCTTCTTTAATGGAGTGGTTTCAGACTACAGCATTGATTATATGGCTATAAAGTGTAATTTTTTTTTCCAGCAAAATAGTCACCTTGGGCTTCACTGCTTGCAGAGAAATTCCAGCATGGTTGAAACAGCAGAAAGAACAGTCTAGGGGATATATGAACTGCAGATGGGACTAAGTTTTGCAGGTTATTTGGAAAACAAGGCAGCTCATAACCAACTGCTTCAAGTTTCTGGATTTTCTTTCTTTTTATTTAGTAGTATAGGTAATGACAGGTGAGCTTTCTCTGTAGTATAGGTATTGACATCCAAGTGAGCATCCAATTCTGGAGCTCCTATTACAAGAGAGATGTGCACATGCTGAAGCATGCCAGACAAGGGCCACGAGGATGCTCAGAGGGCTGGAGCAGCTCTGCTGTGAGGACAGACTGAAAGAGTTGGGGCTGTTCAGTCTGGAGAAGAGGAGGCTCCCAGGTGACCTTGTGGCCTTCCAGGATCTGAAGGGGGCCTACAAAAAAGCTGGGGAGGGACTTTTTAGGCTCTCAGGGAGTGACAGGACTGGGGGGAATGGAGCAAAGCTGGAGGTGGGCAGGTTCAGACTGGAGGTGAGGAGGAAGTTGTTCAGCATGAGAGTGGTGAGAGCTTGGAATGGGTTGCCCAGGGAGGTAGTTGGGGCCCCATCCCTGGAGGTGTTTGAGGCCAGGCTGGATGAGGCTGTGGCCAGCCTGATTTAGGGTAGGGTGTCCCTGCCTATGGCAGGGGGGTTGGAACTAGATGATCCTTGTGGTCCCTTCCAACCCTGACTGATTCTATGATTCTATCCCAAAGTCCATACAACAGGATTAAGCCCCTTTCCTAGTTCTCCTAGTCACAGGATTCCTTCCCAAGTTACTGTAAAATGTCCAGCTGCTGTGAGGAGGGCAGAGATAATCCCATATCACTATTTGAGGTGCAAGCACTAACATTTACACCTCTGTGAAGCAGACAGGGGCCTGAAATCATGGTACCAAATGTCCTGCAGGAGATCTCTATAAATAGCTCCTCGTAATCTTCCCTTGGGAGGATGGAGCAGATTTGTAATTTTGTTTGCTTTGAAAGTATTTCTCTGCTTGAAAAAAATGCAGGTTCACATAATAAGGAGAGCTGCAGCTCCATAAAATAACACCTCATGTAATGTGCAAATGCTGGTTCATTAAAAAAAAATGAAATAAAATAAAAGCCAATGGCATGAAATGATAGAAATGGAAGAAAACTATTTATGGCTCCCTTTCTTTTTTATTTTCCCACCCAGAACTGTCCTTCAGCAAACAGTTGATTTCAGACCAAGACAATTCTGTTTATTATTGTTTTTAACAAAACCCCTTCTGTCTGTGCCAACTCCTCAGTAGTAAACAGGATGCAAACTGTATGACATACAGGACCAGATTTTGTTTAGCAAATGCTTAACATCATTGCCATGGTTTCTAAAAAGGCAGCTTGTAATGGCACTGAAATATGCACTTACTGCAGCTTAATTAACAAATGCCCATTCCTCATTAATGTCTAACGTAGAGACATTTAGATTAAAAAAGGGAAATATTTACTGATGTATTGCTGTGTACAAATGAAATGTATGATGAAAACCCCCTAGCCCTAGAATGCTGAAGTACCATTTCCTTTGATCTGTGATGAAATACATTACTCATTCTCCCCATAACTCTAGGAGACTTAAGCCAAGCAGCAAGGAATAACTGCATGATCTTCACAAGACACTGCAGTCCTGATAGAGTACATGTTGTGGTTTTACCTCTTTGCCTCAGCCAGCAGCTAAGCACCACACAGCTGCTCACTCACACTGTTCCACAGTGGCATAGGGGTGGGAAGAGAATCGGAAGGGTAAAAGCAAAAAATCCTCCGTCCCTGGAGGTGTTCAAGGAAAGCCTGGATGGGGCACTTAGTGCCATGGTCTAGTTGATTGGACAGGGCTGGGTGCTAGGTTGGACTGGGTGATCTTGGAGGTCTCTTCCAACCTGGTGTGGCATAACAAAAGAATCATAGAGAAGTCATACAGAACACAGAGAGGAGCCCTATCTTTCCGTACATCACGCCATCTTCAGATCGCCAGACCCTATCTGCAACATCTGGTTGATGCTATGACTCTATGATTGGGAGAAGAACAGTTTAAAAAGGGAAATAAAGTAATAATAACTGTTAATTAAAAGGAAAATAACAGAGAAGTAAAACCCAAGAAAGATAAGTGACATGGAAAGTATTGCTCACCACCAAATGACTAATGTTCAGCCAGTCCCCAAGCAGTAGCCCCCAGCCAACCTTCCCCTAGTTTATCACTGAGCATGACATCATATGGTATGAGATATCCCCCTGGTCAGTTGTCCCACCTGTGTCCCACAATATCTGTGTACTTACTGGCTCCCAACACTTTGTGCATCCTCAGCCTACTCACTAGCAGGGCAGCCTGAGGAGCAGAAAAGGCCTTGAGTCTCAGCAGTAACTAAAACACCCCTGTGTTATCAGCACTGCTTCCAACACAAAGCCCCATACTGGTTACGGGGAAGAAATTTAACTCTACCCCAGCCCAAACCTGCCCAGTATGGCATCTCCCAAACTTTGGGTATTAGTTAATTTGTGTTGGCCAATAGATGCCTGTGGATAGAAAAAGGATCTGTTGTGGTAGACTGATTGTTTTGACTTAATTTTGTGGAGGAATAAACCTTTTGAGCTGCAGCTGTCTTCCATGCTAAAATATGCTGTTAACCTCTATTCCAGTCACAACGTATTTTCAATTACCATGTCAACAAAATGAATTGAAACCTTTAAATCTTTTTTGGCATTATCTGTGGACACCAATATTTCATGAAATACAAAATAATCTTACCCAATGACTTAATTCACTAGGAAAAAAATCTCCAGCTTTCAGAAGCTAGTGTAAATCTCTTGTTAGATAATTTGAAATAGAGCCCAGCAAGAAGATGTGACTTAAAATTTGATCTAGAGATATGAAATGGGCACCAGCTGGGTGATTACCTTTTAAGTGAACATGGATTTAGGGTTTGTACTGCAATGTTAAATGCATCTATCAGTCCTTTGCCGCTGAGCACTTCATCCCTCAGTGAGACAGCACCAAAACAGGGATTCTTTTCTGCTCAAGTTTCCTTCAGCAGTTCCCGTTTCTTCAGTTATAATTTCTGTCGTATGGGTGAGCACCAACTAGAGAGCAGGAAGAGTACCCCTTGGGCTTTCTAAGCAAAGGCAGTGACCCTCTTTTAAATGGTGACTGCTCTACTAATAGAAAATTAAATCTTAGCATTAGAGACTAAATTTGAAGCATTTTTAACAATAACATCGAGCAGAACTTCAGCATGGGCTGCCTGCCCAGGGAGGCAGTGGAATCACCATCCCTGGAGGTGTTCAAGAAAAGACTGGATGAGGCACTTAGTGCCATGGTCTGGTTGACTGGATAGGACTGGGTGCTAGGTTGGACTGGATGATCTTGGAGGTCTCTTCCAACCTGGTTGATTCTATTCTATTCTGTTCTATCTAAAATTAAATATACCATAACAAAATCGAAGTGAATAAAAAGACATTTGGGATGTGGAACAGGATTGGCATTTCCTAAATGGTTTGTTGACTAAATTGGTTTGTTTCTATCCAATCTTATTCACAGAAATTTTAGAACGAAAAAGAAAACAAAACTAAAAGATCAATATTTAGAACATAGTCACTGAAACAGATCTGGGGAAACCAAAATTATAGGTACAAATTCAAAAGGGAACTTTTCTAATAGCTGCTGTCAGTGAAAGAACAGTTTGTTCTATTAAACTGTCTAGCATAAGCCATCAGCAATATTCCATTAAAAGGAAAGCAGGCTGTCACTAAAGTAGGGCTCTCTCATTATTGTAGAAGCCTAGGAAATCTTTAGATCTCCAACTTGAAAGTTCAACAGCAAAGAGAAATGAAACAACATCCTAGAAAGATAAAAGTGCAAATATTAACAAGAGACTTACAACTTGGACTAGGTGATCCTTGAGCTCCTTTCCAACCTGGTATTCTATCAATAACCTTGGGAATGTTTAGGGTTATTTTTGTTACAATAAAACCAAGTCAAGCTTATTACTTAAAGCTAGAAAATGAATTAAAATGTTAAAGCAAAACAAACTCCACCAGCCCAAAAATTCACCTCCAAAGGAAATGAATTGATTTATATTTTGGAAACCCACAATCCATTTAAACTGATCTGCTGTGATTGGGCATCGCAGGTTGTCCTCTACAAATGTGCAATAAACTGTGCAATTATTGGCAGTCAGACCATCCAAATGTCCATCCATCTAACTGTCAATTTACCACAATACCCTTTTTCTCTGAATTTCACAGGAATAGACCAAGAGTCAAGAAAGAAGACTACAGAGAGAAAAAAAAATCTGAAGAAAGGCCTTAATTTTCAACTCTACTCTCAATTTTTTTCCCTGTCAGCACATTATAGAGTTTCAGGTTAGGTAATACACCTCTCTTATATATTATAGAGTTCATCATAGAGAAAGAATCAATTACAGTTCAATAACAGATAGAGAACCCTAATAAAAGACATTCCTGTCATTGGAAAATTGACTAGTGCACAACTGGTTACAATTATACCTGTCCTGTTACTTCCAAGAGAAAAAAACGAGCCTAAATCTCCAAGTGCCAGTGAGATAATGCAGTTGAAAGACTAAACACAACATTAAAAGGCCTAAGATTAAATATATTAAGTTAGGTACACATTTTCCACCTTGAATTTCAATGTTATTCTAAGAGAAATGCTTGTTGAATGACATTAAAAACCAAAATGTTTTCATTTTGACAGAGGTCTTTCCTTGAAGAGTTGCAAGTCCAAATATTGAATGATGTATTCCCTTACTCTGTCTCACCATTCTCTGCTGTCACCAACCTTCTTAAATCATACCCATCCTACCTTAGGGCCAACAGAGGAACATGCTGACAGAGCAGCAAAAGCAACCAAATATTTCTCAGCTTATGCAGAGCACCAGCCAAAGCTATTTAAGTAAAGGACTAAATAACAATAAATAGTCTGGGACCATCAAATATATTTATTGTTCTGTCTACCTCTAGAACAACTTTTGTTGCTGTTGCCATGGAAGTTGTGGGACATGAAAGAAAACTCTGTTCAAATTAAAGGCTTCAAATGCTTTATATGGAGAATGACTTTTCATTACCAGGCCTTTACCTGTTAATCAACAGCACTATAATTAGTTGACTTTCAGATTGCTCTTCTTTATTAAAGGAAGATGCAGAACAAAAAAAGTCTCTCACTGTTCTTTATTACAGAACGATTTTTCTAACCATTAGAATAAAGAGAGTATTTTTTCTACACATTTTCTATCTCTCCTTGGATGAATGTTCTATTTTGGACCCCTATATGTTCTTTAAAACAAAGGAAAATGAAACAAGAAAAAAAAAAAAGAAAGAGGAGAAGGGAAAGGAGAAGAAGGGAAAGGAGAAGAAGGGAAAGGAGAAGAAGGGAAAGGAGAAGAAAAGAAGGGAAAGGAGAAGAAAAGAAGGGAAAGGAGAAGAAGGGAAAGGAGAAGGGAAAAGCATCTTCTGTTCATCTGTTCAGATGACATAATTGAAAGTTATTTTCATATTTATATATTATATGGATATGAAAAACACATAGACTTTAATATATTACAAAGTCATTCCCTCCTCCTTAACTTCTTACCTGATGTCATGGTTGTTAAATATTGTTGACTATATTTCCACATACAAGCTATCTCCAGGCAAGTATCTCCACGTCCTGCAGAAACCGTAATCAGAGTTCTGCTTTGCTGAGGCAGAAATGCTTTCAGGTGATTCAAATTACAAGGTTTTGCTACTCAGTTCTCACATATTCTGTGAGAGGTTATTAGCCAGGACTACAACATTTCCCTTTGCAAACCATAAATATTTTTTTTTCCTATTATTTTTACTGTCTAAAGGCAAATTGAAAGTAAAAAAAAAAAAAACTATTAGTGCTTGTCAAATGCTACGAAGTCAGCAACACAAAAATGTTCATTGAATAGTTATAGTAATGCACTCAAGGCATGGTCTGACCAACAAACAGAAGGTTTTAAAGAGCTTTTGAAGAAAGTAAAAAGGTGTGGGGGGAAAAAAAGGTATGGCATCTTAATGACAGAGAAACTTTCAACTGTAAAGAAACATTCAACAGGATGTTATTTAGAAGACGTGCAAGAAATCTACAGCTTTGACTCCTACACAGCTGAGAAAATACAGAGTGAACAGTCAAGAAAAACTCATTAATGGCCTTGTAAAATTGGTACATTTTGAAAATACATGGTATGATTCATGATCCATATTTTAACCATATGCACTGGTAGCCAGGATTACTGAAGTTTTCAAAAAGAAAGATACAAGCAGGATTATCAAAAACCAGCACATATGGGAAATGTGGTCAACAGTTTCTAATCTATCCTCTTTTAGACACTTGCTTCAATGGATCTGTTAGTTAGCAAAAGTACCTTGATCATGAATGATAATAATCCCTGATAATTAATGATAATAATCAATCTGACCCAGTAAACGACTGCTGCAACATTCACAAGATGTGAGGGGTTGGAAGATAGCTCTGGAGGTGAGTTACTGATATTCAGGAGGACAAAGGCAGGTATCACAGCTTCACATTGAACAGATCAGATGAAGCCCAAAATAAGCAAGTAGATCCAAAGAATAGAACAGAATCAATCAGGTTGGAAGAGACCTCCAAGCTCATCCAGTCCACCCTAGCACCCAGCCCTATCCAGTCAACCAGACCATGGCACTAAGTGCCTCATCCAGGCTTTTCCTGAACACCTCCAGGGACAGCAACTCCACCACCTCCCTGGGCAGCCCATTCCAATGCCAATCACTCTCTCTGTGAAGAACTTCCTCCTAACATCCAGCCTAGACCTCCCCTGGCACAACTTGAGGCTGTGTCCCCTTGTTCTGTTGCTGGTTGCCTGGGAGAAGAGACCAACCCCCACCTGGCTACAACCTCCCTTCAGGTAGTTGTAGACAGCAAGGTATGCACTTCATTCTGGAAACACACATCCATGAGTAATCAACATGCTAAGCAGAAAATACCCATTTTACACTGTAAAAACATAACAGATTAATCTCTCATTCAAGTCTCAGCCACCTAATAATTGAAGTGTGTCTGCGTAGCCATCGCTCCCAAATCACCAATTTCAAGCCTCCTATCTTTTGACAATTTTCATTACCATTCTTGGTTCATAAATATGTTTTTTTTTTCAGGGTTTATGGTGGGGTTTGGGTTATTTTGGAAATGTTTTGGTTTTTTTTTTCTTAAGCAGATAAACAAAGGAAAAAAATGCTGCCTGTGATTCTATTTTGCAAAAACCACAACCCAAACACTTCAATCACGAGGTAACCATAACACTTCTGAAAAGCCTTTGACACAAGAAGAGTGGAAAAAAATGATGGATTTTCAGCAGAGGCACACTGCTCAAGTGTCACTCCAAACCAGGATTCATTCTCTGCCCACTTCACTGCCAGAACATTATCCTTTGGTGTTCTCTTCTTTATAGACCACGCTGTCCTTTTCAGGCTCTTGTGTTTCATGATTCATCAGTCACAAATTTTACTGTGTCTCCCTAATGCCTTTTGTCAAATGGGCTGTACTTTTCCATGGTCTCCCAAATGTTACAATTACCTTTTTTTCCCTTTTTTTGGTTGCTTGCTTTTTTCTTTTTGAGCCTAACAACATAATTAAATAGGGAAGATGTCCAACAAATGAGCCCATAGTTGCTATATAGCTTACACAAAAAGAGTTAATCAAGGGCTCCATCACACACTAAGCAGATACATGACATAGACTATACCTTAACATATTTTAAGGATAAAAACATGCTACTGCATCATATATTTTCAGTTACCATATTGTACATATCCTGCCTAGTAACAGTTCCAAAAATCAACCAATAGGGAAAAACAACCAAATCTTAATACATGCATACACACATCACTGTAAATAAATCATTTGGGCAAAGGAGGGACACACTATATAAGTCAGTTTACTCCCCAATGATCTAAACCCCTTCTACAACCCTCTTCCCAAATTATAGGTGGGGAGGTGGAGTCTTTCAGTAAATTTCTTGAAGCAAACACCAAATTCCCCTTCAAATCACTTGGGCATACACTGGCTACAATTTTACTACTACTACTGCACTACCACAATTACTACACTACTGCAATTTTACATGCAGTGCTTGCCATGACTCTGGGAAACTGACTGCTGATAGTTGGAGTAGGAAAATAGAGCACCAGAAGTTACAACACTATGGTAGAAATGAAAGTTCCTATGTAAACACAACAGTGTTCTTGCCTGAGCTGTAGGAATAAGGAGGTCTGTCCACACAAAATAACACTCTTCAATGCTCAGCAGCTCCAAGACTTACTTATTATAGCACAGGCCACAGGAATATAGATACTTGCCTTTCACTTGGTGCTGGACAGCGAACTGTCAGCGAAGTCTGAGTGATGGTTTTGTGCCCAATAGGAGCTACACCTTGAGAACCTCCACAGAAAAATCATAATTCAATCATAAAATATCCTGAGTTGGAAGGACCCAAGAGGATCATGAAGTCCAACGCCAATGCACTCAGCTTGAAGCTCTGAAAGTGTCTAGTTAGGAATACACAAAATGTGTTTTTCAGACTGGTTTTAGAGGCAGAGTAAAGCAGTTAATGGCAGCTGGGATGGTAGATAAGCATAGTTGCATTATCATGCTACACATCTGGTACTAACAAAAAGATTGTACCCTCACCTTTGGTCACTACTCTAGTTTGAAGCCCAGTTGTGCTAGACCACTTCTGCCCCAGTATCACGCAGATAGCTATGTTAACACCACATTGAGACAAACACAAGACAGTCTGGAAGATAGATGAGCCTCTTCTTCAAAGAGAAAAAGCATCACACTATTGCAAGGTAAAACAGATGAAGTTGTGACTGTCCTGGCTTTTTTAACCCTGTGGTTAAAAACTGACTTTTTTTTTTTTCCCCACAGTGTTTTTGCCTCAAATAGCTCAGAACCATTCACCATCAATGTTGACAGTGTTCCTGTTAGCAAATACTCTATACTCAATAGAAAACCAGACCCTCTTGGTTTACAAACTGAACCATTTATTTGCTAGGCAGCAGCATGACGGGGCAGAACAGAGCCAAGAAGCCCTCAGTTTCCTCCAGTCACCGTCTCCTGCTCTCTGTTGTGTTTTTGTGATTCATAACCTAAGTTACATTGCAGCATCTCTTCAGCTCACTAATCCTGAGTAATCATAGAATCATAGACTCCATCAGGTTGGAAGAGACCTCCAAGATCATCCAGTCCAACCTAGCACCCAGCCCTAGCCAGTCAACTAGACTATGGCACTAAGTCCTCATCCAGGCTTTTCTTCAACACCCCCAGGGACGGTGACTCCACCACCTCCCTGGGCAGCCCATTCCAATGCCAATCACTCTCTCTGGCAACAACTTCCTCCTAACATCCAGCCTATGCTTCCCCTGGCACAACTTGAGACTGTGTTCCCTTGTTCTATTGCTGGTTGCCTGGGAGAAGAGACCAATCTCCACCTGGCTACAGCCTCCCTTCAGGTAGTTGTAGACAGCAATGAGGTCACCCCTGAGCTTCCTCTTCTCCAGGCTGCACACCCCCAGCTCCCTCAGCCTCTCCTCATAGGGTTTGTGTTCCAGGCCCCTCACCAGCTTTGTCGCCCTCCTGTGGACATGCTCTGGCATTGGTGTCTTTAGAGCCTCATAAGACAAGGGAAAAGAAAACAGGAGGAAGTATGCAAACTAATGGGGCAACAGAATGTTCATCTCAAATGAACCTCATATTACTTGCTCCTATTACATGGCTGTCACATAATTGAACAGAGAACAAGTGTGGGGAGAAAAGGAAGCAAATTTTAACCTTGGTGTTTATTTTCACAGAATTCTTTCAAAAGATATATATGAAATCTTCAAGAAGTGTAAAATAGGCATAACAAATAAGGTCACACTCTTCAGACACAGATTCTCAGGAATATTTAGCTGCTAATTCCCCTTTGATTTCAGTTGAATGCAATGTGTAGATACTTTTGAAGAGGTGGGGTTTCAGAATATCATTATACAATAGTAGATCTTAGAGTTTACTCCTTCTCAAGTTTCACTCTAAATTGACACTCATCTGTCATAGTTATCCAAAGCATATTTTTCAAAGTGGACAAAATTCCTACAAACTCTTTGAACTGGTATGGAAGGACCACAAAAAGGAAACTCTTCTATGTAAATAACTGGTCAGCTTTTTATCCCAAACAAACATATTCCCACGTACCTCAGAATTCAGGTTAGAAATTACAACCTTGGGTTACCTCATAGTATTAGGACTTCAGTTATTTGTGAAGAATCTCCAGATCACAGAAGTTCCCTGTGTATGCAATGAAGTGACAGCTCATAGAGGTACCACTTAGTGTTACTCCTAAGGTATAACAAGCACTGATGCTTACTCAGAAGCTTCAGAAAGCTTCAGCTATGTAGAGTCGTCTGACAAAAATTCGATAGCTTTAGAGCAGTGCCTTGCAAATGCAGATGGAGCTGCAGACATCTGTTAGCTAAACAATGCTGAGGTGCATCTCCCTCTGTAATTCTATCCTACCGTGCAATGATCTGGAAAACCTCAAAGCGTAACACATTAAGTTCAAGAAACCATTTCAGGGCTCCTGACTTCTCTCCCTTATCATCTGTAGCACATGTTTACCATTTATGGCTCATCACCAACACATGCAATCACTTAGATTCTAAATGTTCCAGGAGCTCTGTTGCTGAGCAAGAAAGCACATTAATATTCTGAGTTATCTGGAGACACTCAAACTTGGAAAGGCTCATGACTTTGTACAGCAATGCTTGGATGCCTTTGACACACCATGCTACCCTAAGTCCCTCCTAACAAGCGCCGCTTGCATACATAAAGCAATATTGATTCAGCTGTGCAGAGCTGTTTATACAGCCTTTCAGAAGCACAGCACCTTCAAACACTACTGCAGACATTAAACCATGTCTTCCTAGGAGGAGTTTCGTGGCTGTCAGCGAGGCTTGACTTAATGACGCACACTGCGCCAACGACTGCATTTAATTAACTTTTTTTTGGTTGGCCTCACATTGCTGTTTTCTACAATCTGATCTTGTCTGCATGAACCCTGCTATGATTTCATGCGGGAAAGAGGCTTGCAGCCACAGCATCTTTCAAAAATAAAGCTGCCTTGATTTATAAAGGCTCTGCTGATAAAGAGCAAAGATATCACGGTATCCATGCATGAAGAAAACACAGCACAAAGCTTCTTTCTGAAGCAAAATATCTGAAGATTAAACCTAAAGGAAAGAATGGCATCCTTCTAAACACTCAAACAGTTCAATAAAGGGAGAAATGAGGACAATAAGGGATGCTTATTTTAAAATGAATGCTTTTATCTGTACTACATGAAGTCTCTCCCAGTGGCACTACCAGAATTCAATAGCATGGTTTCATCAGAAAGGATATGGACTCCTCTTTGCTTTGCTGCTTTCAGAAGCCAGTTTGTTTAAACCTTCCAAAAGGGAAGCTATGCGAGCTGATGCTTTGCATAAACTGCTTTACTTATCACTTAAAATGCAAAACAGAACATGACATATTCCCACTTATCCAACTGTACTAGGTTTAACACAGAAATACAAGGAGTGTTCAAGGATAAGTGAAGGATCTCTGTCTCTGAGGTCATTTAAAAATTCCTTCTTGATGCTTCTTTCTCCTTCCTTTTCACAGAAACACATCCTAGGCACAACAGTTAAGAAAACATAAATACATGGACAACCTCATTTGCTTTAACTTTTAACCCAGACAGAAAAACATATGTGAATGTGTGAATTCCATATCCCCCTTTACCCACAGCTGTGTCACTACACACGCCCTCATTTCAAATCCTGTTCCTTACAGCGTTCTTTACCCTCCCATAATTTTCCCTTGTGTAATTAAGATGTTATTTGCTTCCTTTAGCATCTGTAGCAGCTTATCAGCACTTAAGGGGGAGCAAACATTTCCAAGTTTATAGTGTGTCAGATTATTTTTGGATCTGCAACTCATAAGCATATATACCTTTCACATTGTGGTTTTTAGCTACAAGCTTTCAAACTTCAGCCCTTTTAGATGGGTGAAAATATCAGTTCCTTCAACTGTAAGATAGAGGTAATGATGTACCAGAAGTAAAGTAAATAACACCTAAGCTACTTCACCCCACCAAGTTCTAGCTCTGCAAAGAAAGAGTCCAGGAAAACTCACTCTTGCTTGGTTTATCCTAAAGTCATTAAAATAAACATGAAACAATATGTTCCTTTTTAACCACTTGATGAGTCAGTGAAGCTCAGGAAACTGATAAAAGGTTTATGGAAATAAATTAATATTGCATGAATGCTGCTGGAGCTATTAAACAAACATAAGTGAGAACCCATCACTGAAGCCAAGAGACCTTTAGATGATGAGGGGAAAGAGCAGAAAAGTCAACAATCATTATTACAGCAGGGTTTTTGCCCTGCAAAATGGCATGTGACAGAAACAGATGTGATGCAACCGATACAGCAACTCTGTTTGTATCAGACTGTACAAGTGGATTTCAACTGCTTTTAACAGTAGAACCAACTTCCTCTAAGCACCCCCTTTTTAAACATACAAATGGACATTTATCAAAGCCTTTCAGTCAGTCAATCTTTTCTTCAAGGTAAGAGAGAAAGAATGAGTAGTGCAGGTTTTTTAAAGTTAGGGAACAGCTCAGCCAGTGGTGTTTTGGTTACCCTTTTACAGGTCTGATGCATGACAAGCACTCGAAGTCTCCAGCTGGTGACACGATGCGAGGCAGCAAATAGTGTGAAGATTTAATGTCCGCAAGAGGCAAACCCAGTTTCACTTTTGAAAATGCGGTCAGTTCAGTTACCTTTGCTGGAGGCTGAGATAAAAGATCAAAATCCTCAGCCTTCCTGGAGTCAGATTCAGATCTACAGATCACAGATGCTTCAAAAATGCTTCCCAAAAGTAGCTGCTGTTTCTTTGCTGCGCTCACACCGCGCTTCAGAAACACGCAGCTGTGTGACAATAAAGGAGGCAAACCTTTCCATGACCTTGCAACACACAAAGCTCTGCTCCTGAGCATAACAGCCTCCACAGCCTTAAGATCCTGAGCTTTCCATTCAGCAAAGCACTCAGACTTTAATCTGTCAGGATTTCTGATGAACTTCAGAAACACCACTGAACCAGAAGCAGTTTGGACAGGAAAAAAATGGGAAAGGCAGCTCAGAAGCAAGTGGCCCTCTTCTTTTCTGGTCCATATAAAGGCAAATTCTGATTCTATTTTAGCAATTCCAAAGGTTGTTAGTTTTCTCCAAAATAGTGCATTTTTACTTGCATCAAGAACAACATTTCCCCAGCTAAGGGAATAAAAAATTAAACACTTTGCAGTAACCTTGAACACATTGACTGAGTTCCTGCAGGTATTTTACTTATTTAAGATTAGCTACTAGGAAATGTAATTGATTGACTAATCTATTCATTACTGACAGACAAGGCTGGAAGGGACCACAAGGATCATCTAGTTCCAACCTCCCTGCCATGAGCAGAGACACCTCACACTAGATCAGGATGTCTAGAGCCCCATCCAACCTGGGCTTAAATATCTCCAGGGATGGGGCTTCGACCACCTCCCTGGGCAACCCATTCCAGTGTCTCATCACCCTCATGGTGAAGAACTTCTTCCTAACATTCAGTCTGAATCTACCCATTTCTAGCTTTGTTCCATTCAATACTAGGTGACAGCCTAAAAGTCCCTCACCACCTTTCTTGTAGGCCCTCTTAAGATACTGACAGGCCACCATAAGGTCACCTCAGAGCCTTCTCTCCAGATGAGTTATAGATGTATATGTTAGAGTTATACCAAAATAAGAGTAGAGCTATAGAAAAGTTCCATGCTGATTTCAAATAGACAATTACCATAGTTTACCTTTGCATGCTAATGTTGAATTTTTAGAGACCACCTCTTCAATTAAGCAAACAGGTAGAGCAAACAGCTATGAAGTAGCCTGTAAAGGCTCATCTCTACTGAAGACTTGTTGCTGTCAGTTGCAGTACCTATATTTCATCACTGTCATACATTGAATAAGTGCAACCTATCATAAAACCCAATTAAATACACTTGCATTTGGGAAGAGTGAAGGCACTGAACATCATTGGTAGCAAAATGCACCACTGTAGAACATTGCCACTACCCTCCCTGAAGTCATTCATGGAAATTGTCAGTGCAGAACTTTTGCATACTATTGGAACAATTTCAATTGACACTTTAAGAGGCAATTCTTGTCTAAGAGTTGTTTGGGGTTTTTTAATGAACTGTTTCTAGCTCACTTTAATTCCTCATTAATTCCTGTGTTATATTCCCTCTCCTGCATACATTGTCAGTCATTGACATTGTCTGTCATCCAACAATACTGGAAATGTAATCTCATTTCATCTTAAATGCTTGTCAAGTTAGGATATTACAAAGTTTAACAACAGACCCTTATTATTGACTTCTGTGTTGGATGGCAAATGAGGAGATATTTCATATATAATACCTAACTGGAAAAAAAATCCCTACTGTGCTAGTTTGAGCCTAGCTGTGATATTTTGGTGAGAATAATTAGACTATAGGCTGTGAAAAGGAAACGATGGTGATGTCTGCTTCACTCATAGGCTTGCTGAGATGTATAAAACCAAGAACACAAACACAGATAACAGAGTTTGCACTCTGGCTTTGGGCTGCACTTCTCTCTCTAACCTGCTGCCTGTGTGACTAATCCTTCTGCTTCCCAACCCCCCTGGCTGACTCTCCAAACTCACCTTGAACAGAAGGCAAAATCTGAGGTAAGGTAGAGGGGTGGGAAGAAGGTGGAAGAGTGGTTGAGAGCCCCTTCTGGGACTCTGGTTTCTGGGAGGGCTGTTGTGTTTCTATATTACCTTTTACCTTGTATATTTCTGTCTACAGCTGTAGATACTCTAAATATCTGCTTGTATATTGTGCTAAGATGCAAATATAAAGCTCCACTCTTTAATTTTCAGCTCAGCTGAGTCCAGTTTGGGTGATTTTCTTAAGTGTGGGGGAGCAGGGTAACACCTAAACCATCAAACCTACTTACATATCTACATATTTGAAAAAACAATTGCTTCAAAAGACCTCTCTCTAAACATGGTCCATAGGATCACAGGATCACAGGATCACAGGATGTTAGGGGTTGGAAGGGAACCAAAGAGATCGAGTCTAACCGGCAGAACCTCTTAGGACAATACTATTTAACACAGATCACAGAGGAACACTCCAGACAGACCTTGAAAGTCTCCATAGAAGGAGGCCCCACAATCTCTCTGGGGAGCCTGTTTCAGTGCTCTGTGACGCTTACAGAAAAGAAGTTCCCCCTTGTATTGAGGCAGAACCTCTTTTGCTGCAATTTACACCCATTGCCCCTTGTCCTATCCCAGTGAGTAAGTGAGCAGAGCCTGTCCCCTTCCTCCTGGCCAGCCCTCAGATACTTATAAACATTTATCAAATCCCCTCTAAGTCCATCCTTCATTAAAACCTCAATAATTTATGTAGCACATTAGCAGCCTTTGACTATCATCAGAAAGAAAATAAATCTTTCCTACTATTTCATTAGGCCCATTCAGACATTTCAGTAATGCAAAAACAGCTTAAAAAAATAAAGAATGTGAAGGAGAGCAGAGGAAAGCTGCTTCTGTATCATTCAAGTAAAAAAAAAAAAAAACTAAAGTTAAAATCACAGAAAGAGGAAGAAGCACAATCAAGAATAATGGCAGTCTTCCTTTGAGACCTTCCTTATTATAATAAATAACAACCTTTGGAAGAAAAGGAGATTAATAATTACTCAACATCATCCTCTAAAAAGATAAACAACCTGAAGAGAGCAAATCAGTTATTTTCACTCTGTATTAAGACAAATTAAATGCTACCATATTTCAGTGTATTTAATTACAATCCATTTCTCCTAAAAGGAGATGATGTTGTCAAGCTTGAGAGAATATTTTTATAGTTTTACTATCAAATTTCCCTTAACTGGTGACCAGAATAGTCATCTCTGATACTTTTTCTTTCCTCTCCTTGTCATTCACATATAGATTTGTCCCACTGAATCAACCACATAGAATTAACACAGCAGAGGACAGAGCAGTCAGCAAATTAAACACTGCAGACTTACCATTTACGCAGATTTCAGATGATTTGCAGAGGTCATCCTCAAACAGGCAGCCTGAAAACACAACAGAAAGGTAAAAATTAATACAGGTTTCAAACTGTAGGTAACTAGCAGAAACTGTAGACCCCCTAGGCTGTTAAATGCTCAACAAGAGTCAGACATTTGGTTGGCTTCAGAAGGCTAAATTGAGGAGCATGTAAATTAAGAACATAGAAACATGTCTGGTTCAGTTTTCCCTGTGCATGTCTCTCTCATATCATAATTTGAAGAACTTTAATGTTCCCTTGATTTTGAATACATTATTATACCATAGCACAATAATGCTGCAATGCACAATGCAAATACACATCAGGAAATCAGGAGCTTCCTAAAGATATCTCTACAAGCCTATGAACTGGATATAAATTGCTCAAATAAGGCCTTGATTTAGCAGACCATGACTAGCTCCTCAAGAGCACCAACTCTCTGAAGAAAGGCTTACAAAAATGAAGCCATCTATACCAACACTGTGATACCCCCATAGACAGATGACAAATCAGTACCAGACTGTGAAAAACATCCTAGGGCTTTTTTCTGTTTAAACCAGGAAATCTCTTCCAAAATATGCTGCTTTTATGAGCCCCTGCTACTCCAGCCCCATCTATCACCCTATAGACTGCACCCAGGTATGCAATCCTAGCTCATCCACTTATACGTATATCTTTACAGATGAAGTAACCTGTTCTCCTGATGTTAGTATGACCTAGCCAGGTAAAGAAATGCTAATTATTCTTTCTCTCTGAAGAAAAATCAACTCCTACTGATATTTGAGAGAGCAACAAAGAGGTGGGCAAGATATGCCTCTGCTCTAGAGTCACTTCACACCAGGGGATTAGAACAAGGACCAAATACAGCAGCAGCAGCATGAAATATCAAGCTACAGTTAAGGGCATGTACTCTGTGTCAACCTAACCAGTGGTTTCATTACTTTGCTTTCTGACAGAGATAAAGAGCTCAGAGTGGCTAAAATCCAGTGAACAAGGTGGTATAGAATCATAGAATCAACCAGGTTGGAAGAGACCTCCAAGATCACCCAGTCCAACCTAGCACCCAGCCCTAGCCAATCAACCAGGCCATGGCACTAAGTGCCCCAAACTGTCCTACAGAACGTATTTTCACAATTAAACCTTTTAACTTCTCTGGGAAGTACCTTAAGTTTATAAATGGGCACAGGGAGATACAAAAATTAATGTTAAATAGTTTCACATGATGCATAAAAAAAAACCTCAGCCAGGAACATCACCACATCTAAAGGCAAGAGCAAATCCTCTCTCTCCAGCCAGGCCTATCTCCATGGAAGCACAGAGTAGCTGCATTTCTAGTCACCAGAGAATCAAATAGAGCAAAAAATTCTGAAAGGCTCAAGGCTCTCTGTCCATGGATTAGCCAAGTCATAACCTTGCCAAAAGTTCAGTTCAGGGGGATAAAGTGACTTAAGAATGCCTCCACAGTCTTCCAGCAGCTAACTGTGTTAACACATCATTAAGCCTGAATTAAAACGCTGTGTCTCTCAGCAGGATTTATTAGCTCAGTGCTAGACCTCAGGTAGGTAAGCACATCTACATGAAATAGAGTGGAGCACCAGTAGAGTCCTCTATGTCTATCCTACACCAGTCTGAGAAGACTACATACACAGTGTTAAGCAGATAACAATATGCACTGCAACAGCAGTGTTGTCTCCTTCTTGTACCTATACACTACCACTAACCTGTGGCCATACATTTGGCAGTTTTTGAAAGCTACAGGAAGCTTCAGGCCAGGAATGCTTCTATAAGCAGAGTGGTACAGAAGAGTGTGTGTCTACACGCTCCACAAACTGTGGTTCACGGCACAGTTTTGAGATGAATACGATTTTGCTCCTGTCAACTCTACTGTTTTCTTGCTGTTTGATCTGAAACCTCACTGAAGAGATCTGATTGGAGTCTTGGTAGTGACCCAGCAAACCAGGAGGATGCCTTCACTAAACATTGATTCACAAAGAGCATAAGACAAGAATGATGACAGACAGTGACCAAAACACATCAGCACAGAGTACAGAGTACAAGAAGAGCTCTAATTAAAGGCACAGTAGTGATCATTTAATATATATATATCTATATATGCTTGCAGAAAAAAAATCAGGTGCTAATGTGTTAGATACATGAAAAGTATACTTCAGTATTCCTCTTTCCAGAAATCTGAAGTTTTATCTTTTAAGAGACAAATTCCTGTGCTTAGCAAAAATCCCTGGTTAAATCTTGTTGCTTGTTTTCCTGAGAGATCGCAAAAGATTTAAATCCAGAAGCCCAAAACGTCCTTGTCCAGCAAAGGCCTGTAGAAGGTGTCCTGTGAGGGAAGACAGGCAGTGTTGTAGTTGGTTTCTCAACCTGAAGTAGCTGTGGTGTAGAACCAAAAGGTATCAGACTAAAAATTCCAATCAGGTGTGCTTCTAGAGGAGTGCCATATTAGAAGAGTCACTGTTTTACCCCGACCTTGCTGCTTTTGAGCTGAGATCGGAGCCACCTCCTACTCATTCTCTTCTATGCTCCAGGAAAGAGCTGTTCCGCCACCTGAATGCAACTGCTCTCTTCTGTGCCTCCAAAGCACACACATTGCTGGAGTCAAGAACTGCCCTTCCTACCTCCACTCCTCTTTCACGCATGCAGGCAAACAGCATTATCTGTCACCATTAGACTATTGTTGATTGCTGGTGATTTCTGGATCTCCAGTTTCACTCTGGCCACAACAACTCCAAGCAGCACTACAGGCTGGGGACAGAGTGGCTGCAGAGCAGCCAGGCAGAAAGGGACTTGGGGGTACTGGTAGATACTAGGCTGAACATGAGCCAGCAGTGTGCCCAGGTGGCCAGGAGAGCCAGTGGCATCCTGGGCCTGGATCAGGAGCAGTGTGGCCAGTAGGAGGAGGGAAGTTATTCTGCCCCTGTACTCAGCACTGGTCAGGCCACACCTTGAGTGCTGTGTCCAGTTCTGGGCTCCTCAATTCAAGAGGTACTGGTAGGTGTCCAGAGAAGGGCAATGAAGCTGGTGAAGGGTGTGGAGCACAGCACTATGAAGGGAGGCTGAGGGAGCAGGGGGTGTGCAGCCTGCAGAAGAGGAGGCTCAGGGCAGACCTCATTGCTGTCTACAACTACCTGAAGGGAGGCTGTAGCCAGGTGGGGTTATCTCTTCTGCCAGGCAATCAGCAACAGAACAAGGGGACACAGTCTCAAGTTGTGCCAGGGCAGGTCTAGGCTGGATGTTAGGAGGAAGTTCTTCACAGAGAGAGTGATTGGCATTGGAATGGGCTGCCCAGGGAGGTGGCGGAGTCGCCCTCCCTGGAGGTGTTCAAGAAAAGCCTGGATGAGGCACTTAGTGCCATGGTCTGATTGCTTGGTCAGGGCTGGGTTCTAGGTTGGATTGAATGATCTTGGAGGTCTCTTCCAACCTGGCTGATTCTATGATTCTTTTCCACAGATGTCCTCCACTTCCTTTCTAGCACATTGAACCATTCCTCATTTACCTCCTTTTGGTGCAGTGACTAGGAGAGGGGTAAAGAGACGAGGGGTAAGAGAGGGGCAGAATTTGCTCCATCTTGTTCTCTATTGTCAGAGTCTTTCAAGAGTGGAATAGGTCCATCCATCTTGTCCCTTTCTCCCCTGGATATTCAGAATATTCTTCACAGAGAAAGGCATTTTATTAAGATATCAGAATCTGTGACGGTTTATCAACAACTGCTTGGAACAGTACTTAACTACAAAGGAAGCATAAATGAATGCAGTAAAAAGGCATTAAAGGTGCACATACTACTACAGCACATAATACTATTTTTTCCCAAGAGAGAAAGTGAAAAAATCCATGACAGCATGATAAGCTCTGAGCTTTGATCTTCTTCACTGGTTTTTGAATGTAATGTTGCCTGATGTTTTTGCAGTGCTGTGAACTCTTGAGGGTAGTTGCATTTTACTTTTTTAATTGTGTGCATGTACAAAGCCTGGTGCAACGAAACACTCATCCCTGGTGAGGAATCCAGGCCTCTCTGTAATCCAAATTAACAGTCATAAAGATGACAAAAGAAATCCCTGCGGTGGTTAACTGAGGGACTGTGCAATCTCTTACATGAAAAGTTTCCAAAGTAAAGTAAGGAAAGGTCTCCCCAAAGTGTTATCATATGGTGTTAACACTTCCTCAGCTCAGAATTATTCCTTCTTTCTATAGTTTTTCACATGCACTGATTTTGTGTATTGAGACATGACCCTAGCCAGAATAATTCAAGGTGGAATAGAGGTTTCATGTAAAAAGAGAAAACGTCTCTATTTAAATTGCAGCAAAGATTGACCCCTGAAGCCTCGGTACATATTAGTGTTTCAATCACCTTTATATCACTTCCCCATGCATGGATTGATGCACTGAATAGGCAAAGTAGTACCAAAAGTGCTGCAATGATTGACACTGTATTTCTCACTATGTAAGGGCTGTATGTTGTCCTTTCTGAAGAAAGAGAGAGAGGGAAAGAGAGAGAGAAAGAGAGAGAGAAAGAGAGAGAGAAAGAGAGAGAGAAAGAGAGAGAGAAAGAGAGA
>WAAF01006483.1:0-36345 GCA_013400475.1 Tricholaema leucomelas
GCCCCCCGCTCAGGCCCGCCCGCAGCCCCCCTGTGGAGGTGCCGCCCACCCCGCAAGAGGAGCTGCTCCGCCGCGCCCTCCCTTGCACAGCGCCCGGCGCGGGGAGCGGGCGAAGCGGAGCAGTGTGACGTCCCGACACCCCGCGCCTCTCGTCCCCATGTCGCGGCGGGCAGCGGGAGGCTACCGCCGCGGGAGTTGCGCGTCCGGGAAGCCCGGCAAGCGGCGGAGAGCTGCCGACATCGCCTGCCCGCCCGCTCGCCCGCGGAGATCCGTCAACGCCCGGAGCGACACGCTCGGCTCCCGCCGGGATTGAGGCAGTTTCCCCGGGAACGTGCGGCACCAAAGGAAGGCGAACGCTCGGATAAACTAAGTCACTAAAAAAACACCACTGCAGGCGGTGTCCTGCTTGGCCGCCTCGTGTCTCCTATGCTTAGTAGGGGGACCCAAGCAGGGCGGCGGATCCCGCAGGATGACGGACGATGAGGCGTCCTAAAGCGGCGTCGAGGTGGCCCGCTACGGGCTGCGATGAATCTCACAGAGCTGGTGCCGCAGAAGCCCGGAGCCAGGTAGCCGCCGCCCGCTCGCCACGCAGCCCTGAACCGCCGCTCGCCCGCAGCCGGCTGGGAGCATGGGAGCGGCGGGCAGAGCCCGCTAAGACTGCTGCGCCCGGCTGCAGGTAAGAAGCCCGCGCACGGCCGGTTGCGGCTGCCGCTTAGTCAGGTTGGGTGGAGGGCAGTTTGGGCTGAGGGCTCCCGCGCAGGAGGAAGGGAGCGGCAGGACTGCCTGGCTGACGGCGGTGGAACGATCTACGGACCGCACCGCCGTGCGTCGGCGCCCACCCTAAGCCCCGTTGCTTAGCCCGACGGAGATCCTCTTCCTTAACGTGATGCATCTGCTTTCCGGTACGATAAAAAGAGACGCGAGTGGGAAGTACCCTCGATTCTCCCCCAGCCCCTCCACCACAACTGCGTGCGGAGCACAGCCGGGCTCGGCGGAAGGGGCCTCGCACCGCGAGAGCCTCCATCCACCGCTTCCCTAGAGCAGCCACTCCGTGCAGCAGGCGCGATCGCCGCGGGGCGACGCGCTGACAGAGCAGAGCACTCGCCCTGCCCCACGCCCCACCCCTCGGCATGCTGCCGGTGCCCATTGGCTAATCCCGTGTGCGTCGGCGGTTGGAGACGACAAAAGACGGGCGGTGTGAAGAGGAACTGGAGGGCGCCCCCGAGTGGCGGGGCGGTTCGGTGGGAACCGGTCTGGATTCACCCGGGCCCCCGGGGCTGTCTCCAGACATGCCTCTGGAAGAAGGATTTTTCTGGGGTTTCGGTGGTCCCGTGTTTAGCCATCTGTGTTTCTTACAGAGGCAAAGCATAGATAAATATCTTCAGCCGCCTTTTCCCCAGCCCTTCACAAATCATTGCGGTTTTCTGTTAACATCGGTGAGCAACTCCTGTAAGGAAGTGCAGTGCTCCCTCCCAAAAGGGGTTGAAATGAGCCGGGTGTTTTCTGAAGGGGGATTTCATTAAAGGCAACGTGAAGGAAAACAGCACCTGAATATTCTTAAGCAAATGAAAAGCTATTTGTCATGTAAAGAATGGTAAACGTCTCATTAACTTGACCGCAGATATTTTGGAAACCTCTTCATCCCAGTGAGCATTTCCTTTGAACTATAATGGTTTGCACATGATGGTCTTAGAAGAAAAATGTGTGTCACGTTGCTGGGAGATCTGAGAAAATCTATCTTTTGTGCTAAGAGCAATAAATAATAGAACTATTAACAGCTGGTAGAATTGAATGCCTTTCCATCGTTGTCACACTTGTACAGAAGCAGGAGTACTAAATTTCAGTTGCTAATAGTAGCCTGCATTCCTCCATGGATTTAACCTGAAAAGCTTTCAAATTCTTCTGATCACAGAGATAGCAATAGGGCTATTTCAAACTCAAAAATATGTTGCTTGGACTGTAGCTAGACATCTGCATACATTATTTTGCTTTCAGAAGTGGTTAGTGTTCAAGGTCAGTAACAGCTGTATTTTATTTTCTGTCCTAACACTGCATCTTTAAACGTCTGTCTATGGGTCTAGCCATTCAGATTTAGACACACAGTTCTAAAAATCAGAAGTTGAGTGTCAGTAGACATGTCAAGATTATAAATATCAACTTTATTGCTTTATACTTCCTCTGAGCTCAGTGATTATAGAGTAGAATAGAATAGAATAGAATAGAATAGAATAGAATAGAATAGAATAGAATCAATCAGGTTGGAAGAGACCTCCAAGATCATCCAGTCCAACCTAGCACCCAGCCCTATCCAGTCGTCTAGACCATGGTACTAAGTGCCTCATCCAGGCTTTTCCTGAACACCTCCAGGGACGGTGACTCCACCACCTCCCTGGGCAGCCCATTATGCTCCTAAATAAATTCTGATAATTCATAGCACCTCTTTGGTTAAGGTTGCAATGTAAGAGGACGTCTGACATCACAAAGTAGAGATACCCAGCAAAGGATGACAGATTTCAGATCTATGGCAAACAAATTCTTTCTTACACTCACTTTTTCTCCCAATGACACAATATCCCATTTTGTATTATGAATGGGATTAGGTCAGCCACATTTTAGCCTCCTGGAAGTTAGCAGCCTCTCTAAAATTTAGGCAGATGGGCTATGTGAGATACCTAAAGAAGGAGCTAATGAGGCTGGTCTGTACTATTTCTAGGTCGTGTATCAGGTAGATAACTGATATTCTTCTTCAAGTGAATATGGGTAGCTTTTCTTTTCTTTCATTGTCTGTAGAGGGAGCCGTGACAGTTTGCTTCAACTCGACTTGAAGTTTTCTGGTGTTTAGGTGAGATGAGTAGTAGCTTTGGCATACAGATCAAATGTACAAAAATTATTACCTTAAGGAGACAGCCTGACTTTAGTAGACTAGGGAATTGGTAGAAGTGAATTATGGGGGGAAAGTTAGCTTTGAAGTAGCAAATGACACAGAAGAAAAAAGAATTCTTTCATACTGAATTTGCCTTGATTGTCTGCAGACCTTTTGGGATGCTGCAGAGCACCACTAGGTATATAAAGCTTTTTTAAAGGCTTTTTTCAAAGCACCTTTTCTTCTCTCTCCCCTCCCTTCCCGTTTTCCTCGGGCGGCCCAGGAGGAGCGAGCAGAGAGGAGGCGACAAGATGTGGGCTGGGGCGGCAGCGCTCTCCGTGGTGCTGATCCTGGGGCTGCTGCCAGTCGCCCGGGCTTGCCCTCAGCCTTGCGCCTGCTACCTGCCCACCGAGGTCCACTGCACCTTCCGGTCCTTGGCTGCCGTGCCTGGGAGAATCCCGAAACACGTGGAAAGAATCAATTTCGGGTTTGTATGGCTCTTGGTAATAAACGGTCGACTATTGTTTTCAAATACACATTTGTGTTGTGGTGTAATTTCTTGGCAAATAGGTTATGTACTCTGTTACAGTGTATGAAAAGAGAGATGTTGAATTAAACCTACTGTATGATGTCTGCTAAGTGGTGCATGTTATACTTGATGTAGGAAAATATAGTAGGAGAAAAGTTCTTAATATAGCCAGGTAGCATTTTGGACAACAACGAGAGACAGCCTATCTTAAAGCAATACAGTAAAACTAAGCTATTCCATTGTCTTTGGAGTTGTTTTGTTTGTTGTTTTTTTCAAGGACCTTGAAGCAGACATCATTGTGTTGGGGAGAGATTGGTTAGGCTCCAACTAGCATTTCTCTGCCAGGGTATTGCCAACTCCCATCTGACAGTGAGAAAAGAAGGCAGAGACAGTCAGTAGCTGGCATCTCACATAAGTGTTTTATAGGGTCATTATGTGATACGGTGTAGTGCAAAGGTCATACTCCTACTTGATGCCGGAGTTGCCTCACTACCTAATATGAATTCACTCTGACCACCTCAAGGCCTGTAAACTGCGACTGATCATGCAATGACTGACAGTAGGGATCTTTTTCTTTTTTTCTTTTTTTTTTTTTTTTGCTTCTCTGTAGTTAAAATTTCTATCCATCATCACTTTATCCATGCAAAGCCTCATTTTAGTCTAAAATGCCCTTGTACATAGTAAATCTGTGTTACAGCATTATGTAGTTTCATGCCATTTTTGAGCCGAGAATATCCCACCCTCTCCTCATGTTCCAAATCACTTGTTCAAAAACACAGGTTCAAAGTCAGCTCTCCTTCATACACCAGCATTCCATGGCAAATTGTGTGCTTCAGTTGCTTTTGAAAACAAGATGTTTGCTTCTAAGTTATTTAGGTGTTTAGACTGCTTTTTTAAAAAATAAGAGTGTGTTATTTGATGCTGATAGCATAAAAGTCTTTCCCTATCTTTGCATTTTATGACTACAAATGCCATTTTCTGAGGTGTAGCCATTCCCAGAAGAAACAGTCTTGTACCTGTTGCTGCATGTCTTTCATTTTAGAAAGGTGTTTTCACCCTATTTCTATTTTAAGGTGCTGAATTTTTAGGAGGTAGTTATTATGTTTAGTGCCACGGTCGAGTTGATTGGACAGGGCTGGGTGATAGGTTGGACTGAATGATCTTGGAGGTCTCTTCCAACCTGGTTGATTCTATGATTCTTTGATTCTGTTTTTGTAACTGGAAATAATTTAGAAAAAAATATTTTGAGCTATTCATATTTTTTTAGAAGGGCTAATGTTGGAGACAGGAATTTTAATAGGATCACTGCTACAGTTGGACTAAAAATATTAAAACAGTCTACATCTTTAGCAAATTTAGAATCTTCAGATAGATAACATGGTGAGGATCTAAACCTATTTCCTCCATATTCAAACTACTTTAATTTCTTGACATCTCTTTCCTTCCTTTCTAGAAGGTGGGAAAAAAAGTAGGAAAAATCATTAAAATTATATGATTAAAGACTTCATGCCCAGGTTAGCTCATGAATTTATTTTTCTGTCTGCATATGGAAAATCCAAATGCAGAGCTAGGCTGCCAAACTTAAACCTTACTTATTGGCAAATAAAACCTGATTTATTTGTCCAAAGTGAAATTGATTTTTTTTCAAAAAGTAGATTTTCTGTATTCTGTCTCTGAAAGGAGTTTCTAGGCTCAAATTATAGAATTAGAAAGTCAGTTCCTAGATCTTATGTAATTAGTTGATGTAGCCAATTACATATTGTAACAGTAAGCGAAGCAAGATGTGATTTCCTGCTTCTCATGCTGTTGGGGAGATACCTATTTTTAATATCTTCTCCCCAAATCTGTATTCATTTATTATTAAATGCTGTTTTGGCAAAACTGCTGCCTGTCTAGTTTGCCAGGCTCCATAGCATCATTGCTTGGCTGCAGGCCATTCATTTATTACCATCTATAAACCAAGCTGCATGGAAAGACATACTATTGAAAAACAACTACTAGAATTTAAATGCCTATTTATTACTCTTACTCTTAAATTATTGCTGAAGTGCCACAGACTGAGTTAAAAGGAATCTTAATGTAAACATGAGCTTAGCGTACTTGGCCTTGTAAAAATATTTCACCAACTTCTGGCCCTTTGACAATGCATTAAGATCCCTCCATTTTTTCCTGAAAATTAGTTTTTACTAGTGTTACATTTGC
This sequence comes from Tricholaema leucomelas, assembly GCA_013400475.1. Taxonomy (NCBI): domain Eukaryota; kingdom Metazoa; phylum Chordata; class Aves; order Piciformes; family Lybiidae; genus Tricholaema lacrymosa; species Tricholaema leucomelas. The sequence continues at coordinate 5,595 of WAAF01006483.1, forward strand.
TGTCCATGACAGTCAGTGCTTAAAATGTAACTGCATGTGTGATTTTTTTATCCCAGGTTTAACAGTATACAGTCTATATATGAAAACTCCTTTGCTGGACTTACAAAACTGGAATTACTTATGATACATGGAAACGACATTCAGAATATACCTAATGGTGCTTTGAAAGCTCTCATATCTCTTCAGGTAATTCTCAGGTCTTCTTAAATTCTAACTTTCATGGGTAAGAGATGACAAAATTAAGTGGTTTTTTAGTGCCTTTCTTAGGATTAAGATACCATTTATACCCCAGATGTATTGGAGATCTATCAACCATGCTTTTTTTATACTACTATTCAGTTGGCTTCTCTCTCTTTGACCATCATATCATTTTGCATTGATGCAAAGGATATTTGAATATCAGAGGAGGACTTCTGCTTCCTTGCTGTTCTATTTGGATTTATATATATATATATATATATAAAGGAAATTAATCTACTTTCTTTTTTTTTTAAGGTTTTCAAAATTAGTTACAATAAATTGAAAGTCATAACTGGCCAGACTCTCCAAGGACTTTCAAGCTTAATGAGACTGCACATGGACCACAACAGAATTGAGTTTATTCACCCAAATGCTTTTAATGGATTAACTTCTCTGAGACTGGTCCACTTAGAAGGGAATTTACTCCAACAGCTTCACCCCAACACCTTTTCAACATTTATGGTCCTTGATTATTTCAGACTGTCAACAGTTAGACATCTCTACCTATCTGAAAATGTTCTTAGGACCTTGCCTGCAGGGATGTTTCAAGGCATGCCACTGCTGGAAAATCTGTACCTTCATGGCAATCCATGGGCCTGTGACTGCAGTTTAAAGTGGCTTCTTGAATGGAATGAAGTTTCTGGAGGTAAGAGAAAAAATACTAATGCTTCTTCAAGTCAAAATGCTAGATTATTTTTTCTTGTTCTGCATATGGACAGTTTTGTTATTTCCTGACTATATATTTCTCATGTGGTGTCTACCTGCACTATTATGTTCTATTACCACTGAATAAATGTGTGTATTTCAAAAACAATGTAAAGAGGAATCTGTTGTGTGTCACTAGTTATAAATCTATATTCAACAACAAAGGAATTAGACATTACATTCAGATGGGAAAACTGATGTTGACATTTATAATTGGAAGGAGGAGATAGGTATAACCTGTTAGCATGCGCCTTTGTGCAGCAGTACACCTCTGACTAAGGGCTGTTAGTTGTCCTTGACCAACAAACATAGTAACTGTATGCTTTCAAGGGCAGTGCAAATGTTGGATTTGAGCTTGTTTGGCTAAAGAGTGAATAGAAACCAGTTTTCCCATATTCCTAGGGGAGTCCTTTAACTTCGATGCAGTTAACGAAGCTATTGTACAATATGCATCCTTTATGTTTCTATGTTATTTTATTAACCACAACTTCCTTCTATGATGGAGCAAATTTGAGAATTTTCCAGAGAATACCTCTACAATGCTGCAATATTTTTTCCCTGGAACAACTGGGCTTTCTTTGTCCTGGCTCATATGTGAGAGAAGTATCACGCTGCTTAGGCTGGAGCACTTCTCTTCACATGCAGAAGCAAAATACTAGAAACAAAAAAAGAGGGGAAAACAGCTTTATAATGTTTCTGTATCAGGAATGCACTAGATGAGTAGTTCTATGAATATTAGTTTTTGATTTGAGCATCTCAGTTCACCATCTCAGTTAGGTAAGTGCTTATTGTAGTAGGACAGAGGGGCAGCCTTAGCTAAGGCAACCATGAAATGGTGGAGTTTAAGATCCTCAAGGCATCAAGGAGGGTGTGAAGCAAGTTCAATACTCTGGATTTCAAGAAAGGAGGCTTCACTCTGGTGAAGTCCCTGATGACTGGAAAAGAGGAACCATAACCCCCATCTCCAAAAAAGGGAAAAAAGGAAGGCTGTGGAAACTATAAGCCAGTCAGTCTCACCTCTGTGCCTGGCAAGGTCACGGAGCAGATTCTCCTGAAGGCTTTGCTATGACATATAGAAAATGAACATGAGGTGATTGGTGGTAATCAACATGGCTTCACCAAGAGCAAATCATGCCTGATGAACTTGGTGGCTTTCTATGATGGAGTTCAATATCAGTGACAAGGAAGAGCAAATGATGTTATCTACCTGGGCTTGTGTAACGTGTTTGGCACTGTCCCACATGACATCCTGGTCACCAATTTGGAAAAGCATGGACTTGAGGGGTGGATCACTCCCTGGATAAGGTATTGGCTCTGTAGCTGCACTCAGTTGCAGTTAATGTCCAAATGGAGACCAGTGACAAGGGGCATCCTTCCAGGGTCAGTACTGGACCAGTGTTTAGCACCTTTATCAGTGATATGGACAGAGGAATTGAGAGCATCCACAGATTTGCAGATGATATCAAGCTGTGCGGTCTGGCTGACACACTGGAGGGAAGGCACTTGGACAGGCTTGAGAAGTGGGCCCATGGAGTTCAACAAGGCCAAGTGCAAGGTCTTACACCTGGGCCAGGGCAATCCCAAGCACCAATACAGACTGGATGAGGAGTAGGTCGAGAACACTCTCAAAGAGAAGGGCTTGGGCTGTCAGCTGACAGAAAACTCAACATGAGCTGCCAGTGTGGTCTTTCAGCCCAGAAGGCCAACCATGTCCTGGGCTGCATCAAAAGAAGTGTTGCACTTACCTGCAGGACGATACTTTTAAGAGTGTGGGAAGATTCAACATGTAATAAAAGGTACCTAAGGCATCTAATTTGGGTATCACATGACATTCACTTACATTTTATAATTGTTATATGCTCTCCTTGATCCAAATGAGTGTGTCTATTAAGTGTACTTTGATTGCAGTGTGAGTTACCAGGTAAATTTTCTCTTCTTGTGCAGTGTTGACTTGTTAGCACTTTTATTCAATTTGATTCCCTTTTTATACCACAGCAGTAGTGATTATTGGAAAGAGAAAATCTTTCTCCATGTCCCTTTTATGCAGGAGAGGTTTTGTATTTCATATAAGCAGACCATTAACTGTTTTTTGAATTCTGTACAGATAGAGTTATGAAAGTTCTTCAGACCAGTGTGGCCACTGCCAAGTTGATTGTGGGCCAGTTCTGTCATGAAGCATGCTTTCCTTATCTTTGAAACATAATTGAATCTGCAAGTGATAGACTAGTTCATTTGTAAGAGCTTCTTAAGGAAATTGATGTATCAGAAAGGCATAGTATATGTTTTTCAGTTAAAAAACAGAATTAGATTTTGCCAGCATTTTGCCTTATAAACTGCCTATGTATATATTTCATCTTATATGTTCTTCATTCATTCAAATATCCTTCATTCCTCAGTGAATAATCAGCATGACACTTATTCCTAGAATAACTGGAATGCCTTTTATTTGCAGCACATTTCCAAACTAAATATATTAAGGTGACTTTTGACATTGTAGTGAGTAGAGCAGTGTAATAAATGTATGACTGTTATTTTGCAGACAAGCCTTTCTGGCAGTAACAGAAGAGTCAAGTCTATCATTTCCTGTTTTAGCACTCCTTCTCTATTTCAGTTTCTATTTTCATAGAATCATAGAATCAACCAGGTTGGAAGAGACCTCCAAGATCATCCAGTCCAACCTAGCACCCAGCCCTATCCAGTCGACTAGGTCATGGCATTAAGTCCCCCATCCAGTCTTTTCTTGAACATCCCCAGGCACAGTGACTCCACCACCTCCCTGGGCAGCCCATTCCAATGCCAATCACTCTCTCTGGCAAGAACTTCCTCCTAACATCCAGCCTATACTTCCCCCGGCACAACTTGAGACAGTGATTTCAGAGGTCAGGGAAGAAGTGGCATTTTGGGTTTTTTTTGCTGCTGATGAATGGCTTTTACATGCAGAAACTAATCAGAAGTTTTGCTAGCAGTCAGCAGTCATTAATTACAGACAAAAATAAAAAAAAGCTTTCTGGATTACTTAATAAAGAAGTTGATCATTTCTCAGGTAAATGCTGCATTTTTGAAAACTGAGAGGACCAAGTCCTAGTCACGTTAGATCCACTACTTAAACGGGTAGGCTCTCACTGTAGACTTTTTGGTACAGCCTAAATTTTTACTGACTTCTGAAGTGTTGCTCTGAACACTTCAATTTCTAGGCATTTTACTCAGATGCAGGGGATTTAATTTTCAGAAGGGTTGACTATTCAGTCTTCTCATTAAAGTCAGAAGAAATTGTGGTCATTTTGAGAATCAGCTGCCCATTCAACTGTCAAAACATAGAGGTACCATTGGTACCATTTTAAAAGCCTTGTCTCATGTGTCCTATGCCATAATAATGTCTTCATGCTGTCCGTTTCACAGTTTTGAGAGTTCTCTAACTTAATAACAGTATTTCAGCTTACCTATTATTTGTTTTCCTTTTTTTTATCATTTTACTCTCTTTTGTTGTTGTTGCAGGTGTTTTAAAATGCAAAAAGGACAAAGCTTATGAAGGAGGACAGCTCTGTGCTAAGTGCAACAGCCCAAAACATCTGGAGAAAGAAGATATTCAAAACTTAAAAGATATTTCCTGCGGGAAACCTGTCATTCACTCTTCGTTGAGGCAGAATAGCAGCACTCAAAATGAAGAAGATGGTGAAAATTACGAAGTCCTTCTGGAAGAGCTTCAGTCCTCGCCATGGAACATTACTCTAAATATGACTGATGAGCATGGCAATGTAGTCCACCTCAACTGTGAAATCAAAAAACCAACAGGCTCTACCAAAATTCAGTGGAATCAAATCCAGGCTCAGGAGATTGATATAAATGCTACAGTTTCACTGGATTTTGAGTGTCCAATGAATCGGGAAAACTATGAAAAACTGTGGAAGCTTATAGCTTATTACAGTGAAGTACCAGTCAAATTAGAGAGGGAAAATATGCTCAGCAAAGAGCCTAAAATAAGCTATCAGTACAGGCAAGGCTTAGATTATGATGCTCTTTACTACACAGGTGTAAAAGCTCAAATACTGGCTGAGCCTTCCTGGGTGATGCAACCTTTCATAAATATCCAATTAAACAGACGTCAAAGTACAGGGAAAAAAGTGGTGCTGTCTTTTTCTACTGTGTTTTCTCAGACAATTGATACCAAAGACACTGGGCAGCAGAGAAGCTGGATAATGATAGAACAAAACCAGAGCACAAGGACAGCACAGAGTGTGGTGGAAGGGTCAGAATGTCAGCTGAGCTGCAATGTGAAAGCTTCGGAGAGCCCTTCCATTCAGTGGCTCTTTCCAGATGGAACTAAACTGCAGGTGCCATTTAATGAGAAAAACAGTCGATTTTCCATTCTTAGCAGTGGCCAGCTAATAATCAGGTCAGTGAGTTATGCTGATGGTGGTCTGTACCACTGCATTGCACAAGTGAGAGATGATGTCAACGTAATGACTTTCAGACTTGTGGTGCAGCCTCCAGCTGTTCAGGTAGCGGATTCAGATATAGCAAGAGTTGAAAAAAATGTTGGAGATCCAATAGTTCTGCCATGCAGTGCAGTTGCCATCCCAGAGCCACAGCTGAGCTGGATTCTTCCAAACAATCAGGTACTTAATGATTTATCAAACTCTTCGAAAGGATATATGTTGGACAATGGTACTTTGCTTATTCCAAAAAGCCACATCAGTGATAGTGGCCACTACAGATGTGTGGCTGTCAATCAGTGGGGGTCAGATCAGTTTGTTGTAAGGGTTACAGTAAATAAAATGGTGTCTGACAGGTCATTTAAAAGGGTAAAACTCAAAAAACGCCCAGGCTCAAAAAGTTTGTCAAAAAAGAGAGGACATGCCGTAGATGGTGTAGAGGGATCAGGGGCAGAAGGAGTGGAGGAGATCCCACGGAGAAAGCACCACCTGAAGGACCGGGAAATATCCTTTAAACAAAAAAGTGACCACGTGACAGAGGTTCAAAGCAAAAAAGGAAAGAAAGGCAGGAGAAAAATGAAAATCTGGAAGAGTACCAGTAGAAACCAAGACAGCAACGTTGCAGAAGGCCGGAGAGTATTTGAATCTCGAAGAAGAATTAATGTGGCAAGCAAGCAGATTAATCCACAGCATTGGGCTGACATTTTGGCAAAGGTCCGTGGGAAGAATACTCCTAGAACAGCAGCAACAGCCATTTCTTTAACAACTGCACTGCCATCAGTCTTGCAGAGCACTCCAGTCCCTCATCCGATAGCCAGCCCTTCACCTTCAGGAGCAACAGCTGATGTGGTAGATTCCTCTGCTGATGCATCACCTGTGGGTGAAGATGAGCCATTCTCAGTCACCGTTTCCCACAACACTAAAGCGTTTTCAGTCCAGTCCATGTTAACAAGGTCACAAAGTCAGCCCTTCTCTGACCGCAGGGCTCTAGAAACACCTGCAAGTATATACCCTTTAGAAATCACTGTATCAGGTCCTCATTTGACTCCTGTCTCTGCAACTGTGCAACCCCAAGGCCAGAAGTATCTTGATGTCAGGATTGATGATTCAGTTGTCAGAGAAAATATCTATCCTCTCACTGAAGAATCTCCAACTAGGCAAATTGTAACAAACTTCCCTAATAGTCAGAGCAGCTCATTCACAGTTGAAAATATAGATAGGAGGGTATCTTCCACATCAGAAGAGAATTCTGCTTTCACAGAACTACCACTTGATGCTACTCTCCTAGCTGAATATCAGACTGCAGATAGTGTCTTGGAGACAAGTGTGAAGTTAAATGAAGTGGACCAAATAAGTGTTGACACCATAATTTCAACACCTCAGTTAGATGAGCTCATCCCAACAGATTCTGCAGACACTACTACCGTTTCTTCATCCATTTCTCTATTTGTTATAGGAAAAAGCAATGACTTGATACACCAGCACAAAGAAGTATCTACAGATCAGACAAAAATGGCAGACTTAAGTACAAGTCTTCCTGCTGTCACATCCATTAGAGTTCAGAGCAGGGAAGAACCTGAGACCTACAGGAATACAGTAACTCAAGAAAGCGTGTCCAGCCATTATGCAGAGAGTTTTCAGGGAGGACACAGAAACTTGGCTACTCCAAAACCAGATCCCACATTTGTTTTGCATAGTACTAATGCTCTTCATAAAACAACAGAAGGGATAAAATCTGCTTCTACTAGCAATAGGTTGACCGCTGTGGCCACAACAGTTCCCTATGGAAAGACAATGCCTCCATCTGTTACTCAGCATGCTAGGAAGAGGCCCTATGGGAGAAGGAGATTGAGGCCGAACAGAATCCGACAAAAAACAAAGCCTCTCCACCGCACTGTTTTAACCACGGAGGCAGTGCCTGTTGTTCCGAAGACACCTGCAGTTGAAGCTGTGACCAAAATTCCTTCTGCAACTCCTGAAAGCCCTGATCTTATAAGCAATGTCAAAACACAAACTAAGGAAGAGGAGCATGTGGCATTCATTCCTTCATTAGTTACTGATCCAGATGTCTTAGAGGAGATTACCAAAGTCAAAGAGGTGGTCACAAACTCCTTCTTTAGGCCTACTGCTTCTCCACCTCAAGAAAAACATATTACAATCCCTACTGTGTCTGACACCTTGGCACTTCCAGTGACTGAACGTACCACAACTTTATCATCACATGTTGTACATGACACCGTTTCCAGGAAAGAATCAAGTGCACCTCTGAAACCAGAGCTAATCGAAGTGCCAGCATACACCTCATTAGACAATAGATCTGAGAAGAAGGGCATTAAAGCAGATTCTAAAACAGGGGATAATAAGACAGAACAACCAAGCACAACAATTTCTCCTGAGTATCTAAACAGCTTGATACTATCTACAAAACCAGAATCTCAAGAGCCTGTCCTGTTTGACTCGGAAGTTTTGGTTAATGAAACAGCTGCTAAAACATTCCAATTGATATATCCCACCATAACTGATGCAGGTATTTCTGTTGGAACATCGTCTTTAGAAACACCAGGAATAAATGAGCCAGCTCGGCAACATGAGACAGCTACTTCATCCTTTTCCAGAAGGACAGAGACTCAAACTTTTCCACTTAGAGAAACAAAGAAATCTGTTGCTTTTCAGACTGAGCCGAAGCCATCTTCCTTGGAAAACAAGGAAGCTATGTCAAAAGTATTTAATCATAATCCCACGTTGCAAACAACTGAAAAGCCTCCACCTACATCCAGTGCCGTTATTCCTCTTATAAAACTTGTTACTCTTCCACCTTTCGTTTCACATCCTTCACTAGTTTATACCACTGAGGAAAGTAATACCTTCAATCAAGAAAGGCTCCCAGAAGGAAAACAAATTGAAACAGATAGGGACGAAATGGAGGTGAGCTCAAGGTGGAATGTGCACCATACTCCTTCTAGCCAAAACAAAATAAGCATACAGTCAGAAGAGGAACAAACCAAAGAGCTATATACTAGCATGTCAAACAACAGTTTATTGATAAATCCAAACATTCCACATCCACCTGCTGGAGTGATACCAAGCCTAAACCAAAGGCTACCTGTTATGCCTCCAAAGCATGTTCCAGTAAGAGGTACAGTGAAACCTCCATATGTTGTAACACAAAGTTCCTTTCACAATTTTCTAACACACCAGCCTCTTCACTACACAAACAAGCCAGAGATAACAGCATATGCAGCACATACCATCCAGGACAAAAAGTCTTTTGCCTCTCAGAGAGAAACAGCTACCCCAACGCAAGCCTCTCCGTTTCACAAAACAGATCCAATCACTGCAAGCAAGTTCGGTCATCAGGGTCAGAATAGATACAATTCAAGATTTTCAGGAAATAACTATGTTCCAGTTAACAGAAGCATGGTAGGGAGATTACCAAGTCCATGGATCCCCTATTATTCTAGTTCCAGAATGCCTTTCCTTTTCAACAGAACAAGGATATTCTCTCACTTAAATATGCATCCTAAACCAGTGGTCCCCAGTCAGCCAGTTCCAAAAGACATAAATAAGAAGAAGGCTGTCCAGGTTTCCCCTACTAACATTACAGTGCAGGAAGTTACAGCTATTCCCATGCCTCCGATGCCACATGCCACAACCACCACATTTCCATCACCAGCAATTTTGAGAATTACCCCTTCAGCCATTCTCCCTCAGCACACAGAACCTCAGCTATCCACTACAGTTCATCCAGTTAAAAATGTGCATCGTCATCATCATCATCAAAAATTTCCATCTGTGCCTTACGTGGGAGGTATTCCACACAATTCAACTGTATATCAGTCTTCCACTAATTTCAGGATTCATGGAGAAAGACCTAAAATTGTCACAAAAGGGCCTCAGAGCATATCCATCCTTGCTGAAACAGATGCTTCTATCCCTTGCAATGCAGTAGGCGAGCCCAAGCCTTTTATTACTTGGACAAAAGTCTCTACAGGTAAGACATAGAAAAATGTGGTTTCCATTATTTTCTTTTTTAAAGGTACAAATACTTGGCTTGTTGTGTAAAAGCACAACATGATTGCATGAGTAGTCCAAAGCACTGAAAAGTGATTTTATGTCTCATCTAATTGTTATAGACAAAAAGGTACTAATTACAACTAATCATTACAGATAAAAACAATATTGCAATTTTTTTTTTGTAGTAAAAGAAAACCTTTAATGAGATGATTTTTAAGAAAAAATAGCACCCAACTCTTGATTATTCATAGCAGTTAGAATTTGTGATGACAATATGGATTTGTTAACATTGATGCCTTAAATAGTCGTGTGTCTGTCATTCCCACAAGCAAGTGGAAAAGAGAAATTCCATTAAGATTTAAAAAGAATCCTAAAGCATAAAGCACTTAAAAGTTCCCACACTGTAGATGCTTGCAAACTGGTGTGGTTAGTTCTGCAATAGAAATCACAGTATCACAGTATCACCAAGGTTGGAAGAGACCTCACAGATCATCAAGTGAAATGAAAGACTAATTTGTGCAATGAAGTATCAGAAGATGTCATGGATCCATCTAAAATTGTAGTTGGTGTTACGTAAATGCAAAGTCTTACATAAGACTTTTATCCAGTGCAATGATGTTTATCTTAAATCTTTCGACTTTGCATTTATTTCTTTCCTTTCACTTTCCCAGGAGCTCTCATGACAGCCAACACCAGGTTGCAAAGGTTTGAAGTCTGGAAAAATGGTACTCTGCTTATCCGAAATGTACAGCTTCAAGATCGTGGCCAGTATTTGTGCACAGCTCAGAACCAGCATGGCGTAGATAAACTGATCATTACGCTCACAGTTGTAGCCCACCAGCCCAAAATTTTACTTTCCCGCTATCGAGATGTCACAGTCTATTTTGGAGAGACCATAACAATGGAATGTCAGGTTAGTGGGACTCCAAGCCCACATATTTCATGGATTTTCCCAGATAGGAAGATTTTACAGACAGTCACCACCACAGAAAGCAGGATAATGCTTCATGAAAATCGGACCTTGTCCATCAAGCAAGCTACTTTTTCAGACCGAGGAGTTTACAAATGCATTGCAAGCAATGCTGCAGGAGCTGACAGTATCACAGTGAGGCTGCACATTGCTGCCTTACCCCCCATCATCCAGCAGGAGAAGCAAGAGAACATTTCCTTGCCCCTCGGTAGCAGTGTTAATATCCACTGCACTGCCAAAGCAGCCCCTCCTCCCAGCATCCGCTGGGTGGTCTTTGATGGCACACAGATCCGACCTTCTCAGTTTGTCAATGGGAATTTATTTGTTTTTCCCAATGGAACTCTTTATATTCGCAACATCTCCCCCAAGGACAGCGGGACCTACGAGTGCATTGCTGCTAACATGGTGGGAGCTGCCAGGAGAACAATACAACTTCATGTGAAGAAGCATGCATCTAATGCTAAGATCACTGGGACCTCTCCTCAGAGGACAGATGTAACTTACGGCAGCACCCTGCATTTGGACTGTAGTGCTTCTGGTGACCCCTGGCCTCGGATACTATGGAGATTGCCTTCCAAAAGGATGATTGATTCCTTACACAGGTAAATTGCTATTTGAGGTGTCACATCTAAATTACAGTTTTCCAAATATCAAGTAAGATATCAGTACTCTAAATGGACAGTTACTGTCCTAAGACTTTGCTGAAAAGACAGTTTCTGCTCTATAATTTAGTCATTATTCATGCTTTGAGTACTCTAGACAGATGAGAAATGTACTGAGATTAAAATGCATGACTGTCAACAGCTGTCTTAATAGCTGAACTTGGTCATCTTTTTTATACCGGTAAATATTTAGGTAGCCTGTAGATAGCACAAATCTCAACATTCACTTTATGCCTGATAGTGGTAGCAACAAAATACTGGTGGGGTTTGTTTGCTTGTTTGTTTGTTTTATTTTTAATCATGATCTTTATGTGGAGTGATTTTCAGACACAGATGATCTTCTTTGAGGAGAAAGCTGGAGCTACTGGTGAAATTAGTTTGGACCACAATTTACCACTTACATAGCAAAATGGGAAGGAAAAATGGCTTTTTAGCACAGTCAAACTCTTTTTTCCCCCCCCCCATATTTCAAAGCTTAACAATATTGTACTTCTTTGTAATTACTTTAAAGGCTTAGAATATTATAGTTGATGCCAAAGGGAGTTGCTCGCCTTGATTTTAGCTGAGCACCCAAGTGCCAGATTCCATAGTTTCAATGTAGGTTTGCGTAGAGTATATAATTCAGAAGTCCTGTATTTTAATGTTGCAGAATACTGTATTAGGCAGGCAGAAGAGTCAGAAATACCATTGTTTGGTCTTTAATGGTTGATTGATGGTCAAAACCAACTGTTAAAGTCATTGAATGGAACAGAAATGCTTGGATTATTTTTTTCCATTTGCTTTTTGGTGGTGAGTATCTTGGGCATTTCAGACCATCTAATTATCTAATAATAGCAATGCTCCTTTTCTATTCAGTATTATTGAGTGGGGATATTTTCAACTCCAGTTTTCACTCAATATTTATTACTTAAAATGTGATTTTGTAGCTCATGTTCTTCTATTTTTTTCTTTCCTTACAGTAGCTTGGAGACTAGAATCAAAGTGTTCAGCAATGGGACTTTGGTTGTCCATTCAGTTACAGACAAAGATGCAGGAGACTATTTGTGCGTGGCCCGCAATAAGATCGGGGATGACTATGTGGTCCTCAAAGTGAATGTGATGATGAAACCAGCAAAAATAGAACATAAGAATGATAATAGCCACAAGGTCATGTATGGAGGGGACCTGAAAGTTGACTGTGTAGCTACAGGTCTGCCAAATCCTGAGATCTCCTGGGGTCTCCCAGATGGCAGCATGATCAATACCTTCGTGCAGTCAGATGACAGCGGCAGTCGGACAAAGCGATACGTGGTCTTCAATAATGGAACCTTATATTTCAATGATGTTGGACTGAGAGAGGAAGGGGACTACACTTGTTATGCTGAGAACCAGATTGGGAAGGATGAGATGAAAGTGCGGGTCAAGGTAGTGGCTGAGCCTGCAACTATCAAGAATAAAACATATGCCATTATTAATGTACCCTATGGTGATGTTATCACAGTAGAATGTGAAGCCAAAGGAGAGCCCACTCCCAAAGTCACCTGGTTCTCCCCAGCCAACAGACCCATTCCTGCCCTGTCTGATAAATACCAGGTATATAGGGATGGCACCCTCCTCATCCAAAAGGCCCAGAGATCTGACAGTGGTAACTATACTTGCGTAGCGCGGAACAATGCTGGAGAAGATAGGAAAACTATCTGGATCCATGTTAACGTTCAGCCTCCCAGAATCAATGGTCATCTTAGTGCAGTGACATCTGTGAGAGAGACAGCCATCAGGGACAGCCAGAAACTTATTGACTGCAAAGCCGAAGGCATCCCTGCTCCACGGGTCTTATGGGCTTTTCCAGAAGGAGTAATCCTGCCAGCTCCCTACTATGGGAACAGAATCACTGTGCATCGCAATGGTACATTGGACATCAGAGGGGTGAGGCAGACAGACGCAGTGCAGCTCATATGCATCGGACGGAATGAAGGAGGGGAAGCAAGACTGATTGTGCAGCTCTTTGTTACAGACCACATGGAGAAACCCTCCTTCAGAGACCCTGTTAATGAAAGGATCACTGCCATTGCTGGGCACAGCATCAATCTGAACTGCTCAGTCCAGGGGAACCCCAAACCCAGCACAAGCTGGATCCTTCCCAATGGCACTGAAGTGCTGAGTGGCAACCGCCTGCACAGATTCTACCATAAGAGGGATGGGATCTTACACATCAGCAACCTCTCTGCTGGAGATGCTGGGACTTACCGCTGTACAGCTAGAAACCCAGGAGGTTATGTGGAACGAGTAGTCTTCCTGAAGGTGGGACTCAGGCCAGAAATTAGCAACCAGTACAACAACCTAGTGAGCATCATCAATGGAGAAACCCTGCAGCTCCATTGCATCACCCAGCCAAACCAGCGGGCACAGATCTCCTGGACACTGCCCAATGGAATGGTTATGGATGCCCCACAAGCGCTGGGTCGCTTTTCCCTGATGGAGAATGGCTCACTGACAGTGCGTGAGGCTTCTGTGTTTGACAGGGGCACTTACCTGTGCAAGGTGTCCACAGAGTATGGCACTTCTGTTATGAATGTGCCTGTCATTGTGATAGCCTATCCTCCTCGAATCACCAGCGAGCCAGCACCTGTTATTTATGCCAGGCCTGGAAATTCAGTCAAACTGAACTGCATGGCCATTGGGATTCCTAAAGCAGAAATAACGTGGGAGCTTCCTGATAAATCACATCTGACAACAGGAGCTCAATCTCGCTTGTATGGAAACAAATTCCTCCACCCTCAAGGGTCATTAGTCATCCAGCAGTCTTCTCAAAGGGATGCGGGCTTCTATAAATGCACTGCTAAAAATATACTAGGCAGTGATTCGAAAACGACCTACATACACATATTCTAACACTCAAACAAACGCCTTTGGCTGGCTACTAGTGTTCAAGTTACTGCCAAGTGAGTGCAATGAGGAAAGTACCGTTTGCAACGAAGCCAGGAAGACTGAGGGCAGAGAAGAAGGAATTAACCCTATTTTCATGCAAAGCGCATTGCTTTGGTATTCCGTGTGGTAGTAGGTCCCTGCAATAAAGGAGGCAGTAGGCATACTGAAACTGAGGAGGCTATCATGTTGGAAAGGGTCTTTAAATTGTTAAGACAGCGCAGTGTGTTCTTTCATGCTATCTAATAGCATCTGAGACCTGAAATACTCTATTCTTGTTGATAGTGCAAAGCTATTCCTTGTTATAACGAGCACCTTAAAAGTACCAAAGAAGTATTAAACCTTAATAAATGAGCTGCAGTGATAAAAGTGCTTCAGTAAAAGATAAGTTTCGTTATAGCCTGCAGCGCTTTTGCCTAATCTAGCCTTATAGAATATGATTACTAACCTTTCTGTTCGTTATTCGATCAGCTCCTCAAAATCAGAGACTAAACTTAGCAAATAAGAGTGATCTGTTGCAATAAAAATACATGCAGAGGTTAGTTACCTTAACATATGTACAAACCTCTTCCACTTACTAGGGATGCTACGGTCAAATCATTTATTATATATTTTATATATATATATTTTTAAGTCAGACTATGAGACTAGAAGTAACAATTAATTTGGTCTCATTTTATAAATTATTGGTCTTTACAAGACTCTGATACATTACAGTGTTTTATAATATTCAGGTCAATATACTGTACATTTTATAATAAAAAGTATTTTCCAGAAGAATGTGTTCACTGTGGCTTTCATTTGCTTTTGAGAAACGGGGAAGTTTGGGCAGTGGGAGTATGAAGTTCAGTCGAAAATCAGAAGTTACGTAATGTTATGCATACTCTTTGCCCTTCTAAGTGTGATTTCTTCAACACAGTGTTATGTATATTTCAGGATACATTTATGATTTCAATACTTCTTATGTAATCAAGAATGGCTTATTGGATATTGTACATAATTGTAATAATCCTTTTGGATCATTGGGTCCTGCTGTTCTCCAGCATTGCCAGGGTGCCATTAAACCATGGCCCCCAGCACCGCATCTCCATGGCTTTGAAACCCACTCGGGGACAGGGAGTCCACCACTGCCCTGGGCAGCCTGTTCCAGGGCTTAACAACCCTTTCAGTAAAGAACTTTTTCCTCAAGTCCACCCTGAACCACTCCTGGTGCAACTTGAGGCTGTTGCCTCTTGTACTGTCACTTGTTAGTGGGGAGAACAGACTGCAGCGTTCTGCTGGGGTGCGTGAGAGTGTGAACAGGAGAGTTTGTGCACCCATCTGCTCTGTGATAAGATTTACCAATTGAGCTGTAGAACTCATTTCTGTAAGGTGCTAAATATTCCCATGATTCAACAAAAAACTCCAGAGTTTTACAAATGTCAACTCACCTTTAGAACATATGGCTTCTCTGAGATGTTACTGAGTTCTTAAAGTTCTGACTGCTCATAAAACTTAGGCTCATGGTTCTGAATATGATGAGAATAAAAGCTTTATTTTTAGTTTCTCTATTGTTCAAAACATAGCAGAAACTAATGTAAAACACTGTTCTAATATTTAAATCTAGTCAAAACCAGTAAACTAAGACTTCCTCACCCCACAGATTTGTCCAGTTTAGGAAAATGTAAGCTGTTGCAAAATATGTATTTATTGGTTGGACTGGATGATCTTGGAGGTCTCTTCCAACCTGGTTGATTCTATTCTATTGTCATTTTAATTGAAGAGATCTACTTGAACTGGTAAAGCATGTGATTAGAAGAAGGATGTTGAATTAAATACTGGCTTTCCAGTATTTGAAGGGAGCCTACAGGAAAGCTGGGGAGGGACTATTGACAAGGTCTAGTAATGTTAGGACGAGGGGGAATGGGTTTAAGCTGGAAGAGGGGAGATTCCGACTGGATGTTAGGAGGAAGTTCTTTACAGTGAGGGTGGTAAGGCACTGGAACAGGTTGCCCAGGGAGGTTGTGGATGCTTCCTCCCTGGAGGTGTTTAAGGCCAGGCTGGATGAGGCCTTGAGCAACCTGCTCTAGTGGGAGGTGTCCCTGCCTATGGCAGGGGGTTGGAGCTGGATGATCCTTGAGGTCCCTTCCAACCTAAACCATTCTATGATTCTATGATTCTATGATTAAATGACAAAGGCAAGGGCACTGTTGAAGATACAAGTGACATAATTTACATGATTGAATGTTTTCTAAAACTTCTTTTTTTAAAAAAAAAATCACTGCAAGATAAAAAGTTGTGGTTTGTACATAAACATTTGTTAAAGTTGCAGTTATGGTACTTGCCTAATTAAATAGCAGATAACAATGTCTTCTTTTTTATGATTTAAACTCTAGGGCCTGAGTCAGCTAAAAGGTGATCGAGGTGAAGTGTGTGCCTAAATATCTGGCAGGGATGTAACTGCTTCTGTTAGCAATTCGTGAAGGAAACAAGATTTTTAATTAGAATAGATGTGGATTTGTAATGGTTTGGGTGTTCCCCACACACACACACACTTTAGAAATCACTCAGACCAGACTCAGCCAGCTCTGGAAATTTGAATGAAGCTTACATTTACAGCTAGCACAATTTACAAGCAGATAGTTACAGTGTATACAGTTATAGACAGAAATAGACAAGGTAAATAAGGTAATACAGAAACACAACAGCCCTCCCAGAAACCTGAGTCCCCAGGAGGGGCTTTCAACTGCCCCTTCACCTTCCCCCTACCCCTCTCAACCTTACCTCAGTCCCAAGGAAGAATGGAGGTTTGGCCAAGGGGGTTAGGAAGCAAAGTGGACCAGCCAAGGAAACAGAGGGTGTGGTTAGGAAAGAGAGATGCAGCTTAGAGCTCGCCAACAGCAGAAGTGGTTATTTATCTATGTTTTGCTTTTTATTCTTATACATCTCAGCAAGCCTGTGAGGGAAGTAGACATCACTATTGTTTTTCTTTCACAGCCTGTAATCTAGTTCTTCTCACCAAAACATTCTAACTAGCTTCAAACCAGCACAGGTGTTTTTTCTAATCTGAGTATTTTCCTTGAACATGTAGTAAATTAGGTCTGTCTTTAGTTCCTTTACTCGATCTTTAGCATTTTTTTTTAATTATAGTATTTCTTGGAAAATGGTGACAAAAAATACATCTTTTAAAAGAGTTTGGTCAGCATTTTAGCATTGGAGTAGGAGTCAAGCACTTTTATTCATTTGTCTGTCAGGTCTTCAGTTAACACTGAGTAGATTTAGATATTCTTGGATACTAAACGACTTCTCTGTATTTCCATTAAGCAGAGCATTTGGGTTTGTATTTTTTTTTTTGTTAGTGGAAGAAAATCAAATCCAGAATCAAACATTTGATCTGTTGGGATTAAACAAAGCATCTGATAATGTTTTAGTCATCGGGCCAGAATTTCCACTGCTGCCAGTAGAAGTTTTGGAGGCACAAGAAATGAAAGATTTGGCTCAGGATCTTTTCTTAATTGAAGACAAGACTTGCACGCTTGAAAAATTCCCTCAAAATTGGACTTAGCAATTTTTTAATGTGATTTCCATGGTTTTTGCCTTTACCCCTTTCATGAAAGCACACTCCCAATATAAGGCCTATAAAATACACTTTTCTTCCAAAATAAATGTAACTGCAGCTTAACAAATATCATAAGAACTTTTTTACACTCAAGCAGTATTTGGCAAGATGTCCTGTCTGCCTTATGCTTTATTTGCTGAGATGTGGGTTGTGCAGGGTAGCCATCTTTCGTGAAAATAAAGACATTCATAGGGAAACTAAGTCTGACCCAGGACTTCTGTTCTAAGGGTTGAATCTCCGTGTCACTCATTCTGAATTACCCATCAAATGCAGGTTATTGTAGAACACAGAATTTAAAGCGTAAGAGCTTCCCTTATTTCCAAATAATCATCTGCAAGTTACATGAAATGAATGGATGACAAATGTGCATTACTTCAAAGACACAAGATTTCGTTCTGGTTGCTTTTTTTGTTCCCCAGAAGTCTTTGTTTTTCACACCAAGCAGAGCTGTGCATTCAAATACAGTGAAGCTTGTTCCTTTCTGATTCTGAGAGATACTGGGACATGAACCCCAGAATCACAGAATGATCGGGGTTGGAAAGGACCTCAGGAAATCACTTGAGTCCAATCCAGACCTGCCGAGCAGGATCACATGAAGCAGGTCACACAAGCACACATCCAGATGGGGCTTTGAAAGTCTCTAGAGAAGGAGACACCACAATCTCCCTGGGTGGCCTGTTCCATTGCTCTGTGACCTTTACCATAAAGTTTTAACTCATGTTGAGGTGGAGCTTTCTGTGTTCCATTTTGTATCCAATGCCCCTTGTCCTATCACAGGACACCACTGAAAAGAAACTAGCACCTTCTTTACACCCGCCTGTCAGATATTGTAAACATTGACAATATCTCCTCTCAGCCTTTTCCAGACTAAACAGCCCTAGGTCTTTCAGACTTTACTCAAGAGACAGATTCCAGTTGTGATGGTTTGGGTGTTCCCAGCCCCCCCACCACACACACTTTAGAAATCACCCAGACTAGACTCAGCCAGCTCTGGAAATTTGAATGAAGCTTATATTTACAGCTAGCACAATATACAAGCAGATATTTACAGTATATACAGTGATAGACAGAAATATACATGGTAAAAGGTAATACAGAAACACAACTCCCCTCCCAGAAACCTGAGTCCCCAGGAGGGGNCCAGTCCCTTGAAAATCCTCATTGCCCTCCACTGGACTTTCCCTAGTATATCCCCATCCATCTTGAACTGGGGAGGCCAGAACTGCACACAATACTCAAGATGTGGTGTCACCAGGTCAGAGTAGAAAGGGAGGAGAACCTCCCTTGATCATGCTTTGACATTTCACAGTTTTGACTTGGATCACAGATTCTGGATAGTTTCCATGGAAAGCATTTTTTTTTTCCTTTGAAAATGAGGTTAAAAAAATGAAATATTTGTTTGACTCCTATTTTGGAGAAGAACAGTAACTCCCTGTCTTATTGCAACTACTCAGATTGAAAATGACTGGAGTTGTACAGATGTTTTTTTCTCTGATTTTCACTACAAGAGATTTGCTGTAACCATATCCCTAAACCAACTAATAACAACAATGAAGTCAGGAAGGTAAGCCAGAAAACAAAACCCAGGGAAATAAATTATATTCATGTCATCAAGATCTGATAAAATTGGTAAAACACTATCCAGTTCACTTACATGTTTTAGTTATTATCTTCAAAAGTTCATGAAGGCCTGTTGAGGTACATGAAGACTGAAAAAATGCTTAAAGTGTAGTTGAGGAAAAGCAGCCAAATCCTGGTATCAAGAGAGATACTTTGCTCAATTCATTACTAAACAGTCAATCGAAGAGCGTCTGTAGAATAACACAATGATAAGAAGCAGATGCTCTGAAGTTTCCACAACAAACCATAGTTACCTTCTCACAAAAGTAATTAGTCCAGAACATGTGTGCTAGTTTGAAGCTAGCTAGAATGTTTTGGTGAGAAGGACTAGATCATAGGCTGTAAAATGAAAACAATGCTGATGTCTACTTCGCTCATAGTCTTGCTGAGATGTGTAAAAAAGGAAAGCAAAACATAGATAAAGTCACTTTGCCTGCTAGGGAGCTCTGGGCTTCTGGCTGAACTGCATCTTACTCTCTACCCTCACTCTCCATTTTTTTCTTTGGCTGATCCACCTTTGCTTCCTAACGCCCCTGGCCGAGCCTCCATTTCTTCCTTGTGAGTGGGGTAAGGTTGAGAGGGGTAGGGGGAAGGTGAGGGGGTGGTTAAGAGCCCCTCCTGGGGACTCAGGTTTCTGGGAGGGGAGTTGTGTTTCTGTATTACCTTTTACCTTGTCTATTTATGTGTATAACTGTATATACTGTAAAAATCTGCTTGCATATTGTGCTAAGCTGTAAATATAAGCTTCATTCATATTTCCAGAGCTGACTGAGTCTAGTCTGGGTGATTTCTAAAGTGTGGGGGGGCAGGGAACACCCAAACCACAACATGGAAAGAAAGAACAGATGTGATATGTCTTAATTTAGCACATTTTTTACGTAGTGGCATGGGATGTACTCATGTCCTAACTAGAGAAATGTAATTTATCTGTCATAAAGTTGGGGAACAGGTGTTTTTTAAAGCATCTAAAAATAACTGATGATGAATTTGTTGTCAATTAGGAGGACAAACCAAGTAAATCCATCTTGGGTCTAGTATCTTTCCTAATGTTCATTAGTGACTATCAGATATAGAGAAGATGTTTTGAAATGTGTATAACATGAAACCAGAACAGATTAAATCACATAGTTCAGTTCTGGGCCCTCCAGTTTAGAAGGGACATTGAGATGCTTGAGCGTGTCCAGAGAAGGGTGACGAGGCTGGTGAGAGGCCTTGAGCACAGCCCTACGAGGAGAGGCTGAGGGAGCTGGGATTGTTTAGCCTGGAGAAGAGGAGACTCAGGGGTGACCTCATTGCTGTCTACAACTACCTGAAGGGTGGTTGTGGCCAGGGGGAGGTTGCTCTCTTCTCTCAGGTGGCCAGCGCCAGAACGAGAGGACACAGCCTCAGGCTGCGACGGGGGAAGTTTAGGCTTGAGGTGAGGAGAAAGTTCTTCACTGAGAGAGTCATTGGCTACTGGAATGGGCTGCCCAGGGAGGTGGTGGAGTCGCCATCCCTGGGGCTGTTCAAGGCAAGGTTGGACGTGGCACTTGGTGCCATGGTCTAGCCTTGAGCTCTGTGGTGAAGGGTTGGACTTGATGATCTGTGAGGTCTCTTCCAACCTTGGTGATACTGTGATACTGTGATAGGCCTGGATTGCAATTCAGAGTGATTTTTCTAAGTTAGTGAAATGATAGGATATTAAAAATAATATTATTATTCATTAAATAGAAATACAAGAATGATATCCAAAAGGAAGAAGCCAAACACACATACAGCAGACGATCAGTGAAGAAATCAGAGTTGTACAATGTTTTAAGCAAAACATTGCCACTTCGAAATCAATTTACAGGGACTGGGTGAAGTAACATAATGGAAATAATTGCTGCCTTTTGAAAAACTCTGGAAAGAATCCAAGCAAGTGCTTTAGCAAAGACAGCTTACAAAGATATGTTGAAATAAAAATAACTTGTTCTGCCTGAGGAAAAAAGAGAAATGCTGAATATTACACACAAGAGTTAATCAAATGTGTGGTAAGTCTTCAAAGAGACAGTCATCATTTCATTTGGTTGGAAAGCTGTGACTTGAAGAGGGACCTGGGGATATTGGTTAACAGTCAACTAAACATGAGTCAGCAGTGTGCCCAGGTGGCCAAGAAAGCTAAGGCATTCTGCCTTGTAGAAACACTGTGGCCAGAAGGGATGGGGGTGTGGGTGTGGTCATTCCCCTGTTATCAGGGCTGGTGATTCAACACCTCAAAAACATCTCAAGTATTGTTTTCAGTTCTATGCTGCTCACTACAAGCCAAACGTTGAGGTGCTGGAGCGTGTCCAGAAAAGGGCAATGAGGCTCACGAATGGCCTGAAGAACATAACCTATAAGCAGCATCTAGGTGGCTGGGGTTGTTCAAGTCTAGAGAAGAGGAGGATGAGGGGAGACTTCAGCTCTTTCTACAGCTATCAGAAGGGATGTTGGAGTGAGGAGGGGGCCAGTCACTTCTCCTTGGTGGCAAGTGGCAGGACTAGAGGAAATGGTTACAAGATGCATCAGTAGAGGTTTTGGTTGGATGTTAGAAAATACTTCATGGACAGGGTTATCAAACATTGGAGTGGTCTGCCCAGGGCAGTGGTGGAGATCACCATCCCTGAAGGTGTTTAAGCAGTGTGTGAACAACATTTTCATAAATCTCTATTTATTAACCTGGAGAAAGAGGACTAGCAGTCAAGGATGACAAATTCACACAGCGATTACATGACCAGTCTGTGATTAGATGAGTCATTTTGGGTCACACAGTATGGTCGCAGAGCACAGATACAAGGCAAGGATGTCCAGGAAGTTTGGATTTCTTCAGGCTAACTTTGGCTTTAAGCTGTATCAGGAACCATCTGGTCATGCTTAAGCAAAGCCAAGATGGGACAAATGCACACAGTCAGGCTTAGCTCCACATCATGCACTCTAGTGAATTTGACAGGACAAAGACTGTTGGCATATGCTTACAGCATGATGTTGGCATATGCTTACAGCATGATCTGGATTATGTCTGTACCCATGGTGGCAAAGTGAGGCACAGGCTGAGAAGCTGAGCCTATTCATGCAACAGAAAGTAAGGAGATTATTCTCTCCACCCCTCAAACATATTTGCTCTATTCAGCAGTCTTCCCAGAGTGGTTTGGCATTTCACATTTTTCTCTCAGTGCTTGTGGGAACCAGAAGACAATGTCTCCCAGGAAGCAAGACAGCAGCCATCAGCAGCTGGAAACAGCCAGCTGTCAAAAGCATCCCTCAGTGATCTAACAGATGCTGGGTCTGCTGAGTGTCATTCCAAAGCTGCTCCGTCTTTAGCCCCAGGACCTTCATTGTTGACCCTGCTCTAGTTCAGAATTAGTGAGCTTTCTCAGAACAAGGTATGTGTGGGTAGAGGTGCAGTGAGGGAGAACCTCATATCTTCCTCCATGTATTCTGTAAGGGGGAACAGAAGGTTATACCTCTCCAGTGCTTAAGCCTGTAACTGCAAATGGCAGTTCAAGCAGATCCCAGCAGAAGGCAAGATAGGAGGAAACAACCAGTTTTCATATGTAGAGTGAGACTCAGAAAGCTCAACTGTTTTCATCAGCACCTGTTGATCATTTCTGGAAAATTATCTTACTGCCTTTGGCAGTTTTTTGCATTTTTGTGTTCTGCAGTGCTGTTCATAGAGGACTTCAGTTCTGCTGCTCAGAATAAACACATCTGTGTATGTCTAAAACAGTAACACTGTACGCGTTTATGCATTGCAAAAGTATTTGACTTACTGAGTACTCAGAAACTATCAAATTATTGATCAATTACAAGAAAATAAGAACTTTTCCCTCAGCAATACTTTGCAAGTTTTCCTGTCATAGAAGCTTTGTTTTACTTTGGAATAGAGAAAAATAAGCCTCTTTATATATATATATATATATATATATATATTTATAATTAAAACAATGGCATCCTGGAACAGTGTGGCCAGTAGGACAAGGGAGGTTATTCTTCCCCTGTACTCNGGAGGAATTTCTTGCCAGAGAGAGTGATTGGCATTGGAATGGGCTGCCCAGGGAGGTGGTGCAGTCACCGTCCCTGGGAGTATTCAAGCAAAGCCTGGATGAGGCACTTAGTGCCATGGTCTAGCTGACTGGCTAGGGCTGGGCACTAGGTTGGACTGGATGATCTTGGAGCTCTCTTCCAACCTGGTTGATTCTACGATTCTATGATTCTAAACCTTTTGGACAAAATATCTTACAACTCTCAATGACCAGTAGGTACTGCACCAATTTCTTACCACATGTGTAATTTTTCTAGTAGGCACATTTAACTATCATCTTAAAAAACTATTAGCTACCTTAAAAGCTATATAGCTATTGCACTGTTTTATTTGACATGTGTTACAAGTTTGATATGTGCAGGCAATTCCCTGCATCCCTCAGTAATGAGCAAGCAAATCAGATCACCCGCTATTCTATCCTTCACCAGTGAACTGGCTGTCAGGTAACGAGTTCACCTGCTTGCCATCCCTTTTACAGGGCCATCAGGTTGCAGATTTCAGCTGGCAAAGTTTTAGAGCTGGGCGAGCCACCCAGAGCAGAGGAAGATTTTACCCAAGTGTAAATAGGCCTTTTCCCTCCTACCCACCCACAGCCAAGTGTAGTAGAACAGCACTTTGTCAGCTTAGGATTAGACAAGAAAGAAACAGGCAGAAAGGTCTCTCAGAGGCATTCCCACCAGAATTTAGATCAAAACATCCTGGATCTTGAAGAGCTTAAATTCTTTCATTTCACATGTCTGTATAGTCTGTATATAAAGTCTGTATAAATATTCACCAAGTTTATCCATTCCTTTTCCCAAAACCATTGTTGATTCATACTTGATTGTCTCTTTCTTTTGAAATCCACAATCTGCTAAGTATTTGAGAAATTTTCTACGGTACAAGCCAAATTCTGATCTCAGCTGTACACATGCAACCCTGACAGACATATTACCTCATTTTCTTTAAGTCAGGGATTGAATAATTCTGAAGGTCATTGTGGTGGTTTGGGTGTCATGTCCCCCCACATACGCACTTTAGAAATCACCCAGACTAGACTCAGTCGGCTCTGGAAATTTGAATGAAGCTTATATTTACAGCTGGCACAATTTACAAGCAGATAGTTACAGTATATACAGTTATAGACAGAAATATACAAGGTAAAAAAGGTAATACAGAAACACAACTCCCCTCCCAGAAACCTGAGTCCCCAGGAGGGGCTCCCAACCACCCCTTCACCTTCCCCTTACCCCTCTCAACCTTCCCCCAGTCCCAAGGAAGAATGGAGGTTTGGCCAAGAGGATTAAGAAGCAAAGTGAATCAGCCAAAGCAAATGGAGGGTGAGGTTAGAAAGCAAGATGGAGTTCAGCCAGCAGCCTCAGCTCCCCAGCAGGCAAAGTGCTGAGAGCACAGCCCAGAGCGAAGTGCCCAAGCAAAGTGTCTTTGTCTATGTTTTGCTTTTCCTTTCTACACATCTCAGCAAGACTGTGAGGGAAGTAGACCTCACCGTTGTTTTCATTTCTCAGCCTATGATCTAGTTCTTCTCACCAAAACATTCTAGCTAGGCTCAAACTAGCACAGTCATATGAAAAAAAGCAGTTAAACAACATGACTGTGAGATACAGGAGAGGGAGTTTTTTGTTTGGGATTTTTGATTTATAAAGGAATGAACGGTTAATTGAACTGACATGGTGCAAATCTTGAACGTGTGGCATGCCCATCCAATTAGCTCAGCTGACTTTGCCTTTTGTGTACTACAACAAATTCCAAAATGAAATCATAGTCCAAAGCAGTAGATCAAATCCTTGTCCAGACTCCCTGTGCGAATTGGCTTGATTCCAATCCACGATAAGGCTCCAGCTGTGCCTCCCTGTTCCCATCAGACAGGAAACTCAGAAATCTCAGTTAATCTAGTTTAACCACAAAACTCTCATAGCTATATATTAAAAGCATTCTCCTTGCAAGGAGGCCTACTTTATTAATCAAACGAGTTTGGTCAATCAGTTATAGAATCATAGAATCATAGAATGGTTTAGGTTGGAAGGGACCTCAAGGATCATCCAGCTCCAACCCCCTGCCACAGGCAGGGACACCTCCCACTAGAGCAGCTCGCCCAAGGCCTCATCCAGCCTGACCTTAAACACCTCCAGGGAGGAAGCATCCACCACCTCCCTGGGCAACCCATTCCAGTGCCCTACCACCCTCACTGTAAAGAACTTCCTCCTAACATCCAGTCTAAATTTCCCCCCTTCCAGCTTATACCCATTCCCCCTCGTCCTGACATTACTAGACCGTGTAAATAGTCCCTGAACAATTATCCTGTCGTCTATCAAGTGTCTTCTGCAGAGCCGTAGAGTAAACCTATAAACTTAGGCTGCCCCTGAAGCTTTGCTCTGTAAAGGAACACTTTTGTAGTATGTTCAAGGTAAATTACCTCTAAATCATTCCTCTGGCTTGTCTCTTTTTTCTTTTTGTAACCAGAAGAGGTAACTTCTGTAATTCTGTTCATAATGGCTAAGAAAATCTTACTCTTGTTGAAAACTTAGCTGGGGCCATACCAAAACGTTGCCATGTGTAGAAGGCAACATCAACCCCAGCAGTGCCAGCCAGAGGCAGTACAATGATGCAAACCCTGGCAAATTCTAAGGCAGTTTTTCTGGCAGATGGACCAAGGCATGAAAAGAAGAGGCAAGGCATTAAACATTGTGGGAAAGGCTGTTGTAGCAGTAATCAGGCCTGGCTGGAAACAGAAATGTCTTTCAAAGAAACTTTACCGGTAGTAATATTTAGCAGGGGGGGGAAAAAGACATCTGGATACCACAGATACACACTCAAAGTTTTCAGTCAGTGGAGGATTCCTTATCACAAAAGTCTAAGGACAATGTCCTATTCCTATTTTTAAAGGAACAACAGCTGTTCTACCTTAGACAAGCTATAGAGCATGCATGCTGCCACCCACCTGAAGGACACTTGGCACAGAGCAACTATTGCTTTACATGGTAGATACCATTTCAAATGGGTTTGACATGCTTACAATATAGTCATTTGCTGCGTCTTCCTCCAGTATTAAAGTTATGATCCCTCTGTTTCCAGCTGTTCTGCATTTCCACCCATCTTTGAGGCTTAAGAACTGTCTCCAAATAAGTCACCACAGGCTCTGTTTTAGCAAATAAAACATCAACAGAAGTAAACACTGCAACATAAACTTTAAATGACCATGGTGGTTATCTTCCATTATTTCTATGAAGTGTTTCTTGATTTTGCTTTCCTAAAGAAGCAATACACAGCAAGTGAGCTTTACTTTTATAGATTGGTCAAAGGTAAAGGTGCAGGGGAAAAAAAAAACAATGACAAAAAAAAGAGTAATTCTCATTTAGTGTTGCAACCTTCTTCTCTTTATTATGTACCTCACTGTCTGAATGTAGAGGTCTCTGACATTCTGCTATCACAAATTTTTAGAGTCAATCACTTGCAACAGCAGTGATATGACATGAAAATATATTACTGCATGTGCCATTGGATTTATATAGAATCATAGAATCAACCAGGTTGGAAGAGACCTCCAAGCTCATCCAGTCCAACCTAGCACCCAGCCCTAGCCAGTCAACTAGACCATGGCACTAAGTGCCTCATCCAGGCTTTCCTTGAACACCTCCAGGGACGGTGACTCCACCACCTCCCTGGGCAGCCCATTCCAATGCCAATCACTCTCTCTGACAACAACTTCCTCCTGACATCCAGCCTATACTTCCCCCAGCACAACTTGAGACTGTGTCCCCTTGTTCTGTTGCTGGTTGTCTGGGAGAAGAGACCAACCCCACCTGGCTACAACCTCCCTTCAGGGAGTTGTAGACAGCAATGAGGTCTGCCCTGAGCCCCCTCTTCTCCAGGCTAAACAACCCCAGCTCCCTCAGCCTCTCCTCATAGGATTTGTGTTCCAGGCCCCTTACCAGCTTCATCACCCTTCTCTGGACACCTTCCAGCACCTCAACATCTCTCTTGAATTGAGGGCCCCAGAACTGGACACATTACTCAAGGTGTGTCCTGACCAGTGTTGAGTACAGGGGCAGAATAACATAATATACATGCCGTTCTCATTTCTAATACTACTTCTGTTGCCCTAATTATCATCAAACTGTCTATATTACAGAGTTACCATAGATATCATGGCCATGCCTCCAATGTGCTTTATATCTTGATATCTGGGGGAAAAAATTAAAAGTGCATTTTAAAAGGGAGACTAATAAATGTTTCATGAAATTCAGGTTTTAAAAATCATATATATTAATTTTTAAATAAATATATATATATATATATATATATGTAAAGGGAGATCTTTTTGAATAATCCCAGAAGGTATCTGTGTAGTCTTTAAAATAAATCTTGCCAAATGAAGAAATAAATGACAGGAAAATATTTCTGACATCTCATAATTTATAAAGAGTAAACNCAGACCATGGCACTAAGTGCCTCATCCAGGCTTTTCCTGAACACCCCCAGGGACGGTGACTCCACCACCTCCCTGGGCAGCCCATTCCAATGCCAATCACTCTCTCTGCCAACAACTTCCTCCTAACATCCAGCCTATATTTCCCCCTGCACAACTTGAGACTGTGTCCCCTTCCTCTCTTGCTGGTTGTCTGGGAGAAGAGACCAACCCCTGCCTGGCTACAACCTCCCTTCAGGTAGTTGTAGACAGCAATGAGGTCTGCCCTGAGCCTCCTCTTCTCCAGGCTGCACACCCCCGGCTCCCTCAGCCTCTCCTCATAGGGTTTGTGTTCCAGGCCCTTCACCAGCCTTGTTGCCCTTCTCTGGACATGTTCCAGCACCTCAACATCTCGAATTGAGGAACCCAGAACTGGACACAGTACTCAAGGTGTGGCTTGAATGACTCTTACTGAAGCAAAGACTCCCTCTGCCTAGATACAGATGTTTTGCTCTTTTACTGCTTCTTCTCTAGGAAGCGAACTTTCATGAAAAGAAGTCCTGATGTCCAGAAAAGCCAACAAACAAAAACCTCACTTATTTTTCAGCTTTCCAAATATCTCCATAACAGTTGCCAACCGTATGACAGATTACAGAAGAGTTATCTTCAAGGTTTGGTTTATCTGTTAGAAATGTAGAGATTTTACAGACATATGAGGAGCATGGTCAAGTAGACTGAGTCACAGCATAGGGGTAGGTCTATTTTCCTGGCTGGACTAGTTCAATGCTGAGATTCACTGAGTTCTACAACAGGACTTTAAAAAAACCCTTTCTGTTTTCTGGGGAATAGGATGAGTCACAAATTTTGACATTGAAGTCAACAAAAAAAAACCAACAAACTAAATTGGAGCAGAAAAAAGTTCAAATGGGAGAATGAGCAGGAAAACCTCCTCCCCATGCCAGTGGAATGGCTTAGACTGAAAAAAAACCTGGGTTTAATAGAACAAAGCAGAGATCCTCAATTTAACTTCATTAGACAATTCCAGCTTTGGCCATGAATCCCAGTGTATGGGGACCAGCACTATGGCAGATATTTTACCCCTTACCAGTTCTGCTGTATGTTTGAAAGAATATATTCTGCTGTATATTTGAACTTCACTCTTGTGTGAGATTCAATACTCCTCTTTATTAAATTACTCCCAAGTTTAAGTGTCAGAGGTAGTAGATTTATCTTTATATTTTCTTTATTTTTTGGGGGTCATATTCTTTCTTTGGTTTGAAGTGACAAGGTTATCCTCCTAACATTGTGCAAGTTCTCCCAAGGGACTCCTCCATTTAAGGATCCTGTTTGATTTTCCTTACTTTTTAGGGCTACAAAAGGCATTGGGTGATAAGTATTATAGGGCATATATTTAAAGATTTAAATTTAGATTTAACTTTACAGAATTAAGAAGGCTTTATCAATTTATGGCTGCATACATACATAGGCCTTGTTTCTCAGTTCTGCTCTGTTTAAATAACAAATCTGCTTATGGTTTCTCTTTTGTTAACTGTGTTGGCACTACGGTCTCAAAAGCCTCTAAGGGGAAGTAGAATGTATATGCTTCTAAGTGTTGACATATGGATCTTAATATACAGAATACAATCATTGCATTATGCTTTTAGCAGGGCTGAACCAACCAGACATCAAGATAAAAGAAAAAATAAGAACAATGATAATTTATTGATAACCAGAAATCATTATTACAAACAAGTTTGTTAACCAAAGTTAATGAGTAGTTCTCATCTTGGATGATTTGTTTATGACTTCACTATGTACACACAGATATCCTCTTCTGCCAGACAACCAGCAACAGAGCAAGGGGACACAGTCTCAAGTTGTGCCGGGGGAAGTATAGGCTGGATGTTAGGAGGAAGTTCTTGCCAGAGAGAGTGATTGGCATTGGAATGGGCTGCCCAGGGAGGTGGTGGAGTCACCGTCCCTGGGGAGTGTTCAAGAAAAGCCTGGATGAGGCACTTGGTGCCATGGTCTTGACTGGTTAGGGCTGGGTGGTGGATTGGACTGGATGATCTTGGAGGTCTCTTCCAACCTGGTTGATTCTATGATTCTATGATTCTCTGAGTAAAGCTCTTGACATTTGCTCTCCAAGGGCCATGCCACAGGATGGCCTAGATGACTGGATAGGGCTGGGTGCTAGGTTGGATTGGAAGATCTTGGAGGTCTCTTCTAACCTGATTGATTCTATGACTTTGGTTCTTCTCCCTGACTGGAAGAGCCAAGCCCTACAGCTGCTCTATTCACAGCAAATTCTGTTTCCCTACTTATTGGAAAACATTCTGAGACAAAACCATGACTTACAGATCTGGAATTTGGTGTCTGAAAACATTACAGGAACAAAAGTCTTCTCAGATTATTCACAAATGTTACTGAACAATAACACTCTCTGAGCAGGCTGGAGCCACACCCAGCATCTAATTACATTGCAATATTTTGCAGTGTTTCACTAATTCTAATCCAACACATTGTGGGTTCTTGGGGTTTTTTTAAGTGTACTTCTTTAATCCATGTGTTCTATTAAAATGGGTCATCTTAAAATAGTTACCCACTTTGAACCAGGTGGGGGGGTTATTTTTTTATTTAAACTATAAAAATAAATCACTTAGCTTGGCTAAACCAAACATAAAGAAGAAAAAAGGTGTAATTTTTAAGCTCATACTTTTACACCATAATTCAGACTGGGAAGGAATCATGTATATCCTTCCTAAGGAGTCTCCTGGCTATATGGATTATTTCATATTCCATTAGCTAGTTTACATTCTGGGAGTCATACAACAAAAGATGCAGACATTCTCTGCACTCCATAGAGGCAATAGTCCATTACTGCATTTAACAGGTTACACTTCAAATGTTACTGAAGATCATGGAATCATCGAATCAATCAGGTTGGAACGGATCTCCAAGCTCATCCAGTCCAACCTAGCACCCAGCCCTATCCAGTGAACCAGACCATGGCACTAAGTGCCTCATCCAGGCTTTTCTTGAACACCTCCAGGGACGGTGACTCCACCACCTCCCTGGGCAGCCCATTCCAATGCCAATCACTCTCTCTGGCAAGAACTGGTGGCCAGCACCAGAACAAGAGGACACAGCCTCAAGCT
>WAAF01006485.1:6760-20646 GCA_013400475.1 Tricholaema leucomelas
GATTGCCATTGGAATGGGCTGCCCAGGGAGGTGATGGAGTCACCGTCCCTGGGGGTGTTCAGGAAAAGCCTGGCTGAGGCACTTAGTGCCATGGTTTAGCTGACTGGATAGGGCTGGGTGCTAGGTTGGACTGGATGATCTTGGAGGTCTCTTCCAACCTGATTGATTCTATTCTATTCTATTCTATTCTATTCTATTCTATTTCTATTCATATCTTCCAACTTGCCTGAGAAACCAGGCAAGGATGCTGTAAAAACAGTGTCCGTTTTTGTACAGTTCTAAATCTCTCCAAAGCAAGCATATCTCATGAATAAAGTCTTTGATCATATAAATAAAGCTTTCATTATGCATGGTTCTTAATGTGTATTCCATAAGGAACCTTAAATCTCCTGGTTTGCAATTTAAAGGATTGATCTTGCAATCTTAACTTAAATTTTTAAATAGTCTTTATAACAGCAACACTGGGGGGGGGGGGGGAAGGGGGGGGGATGTTAGAAATTCTATGGCATTTAATTTTTACATAGATTAATCAAATGAAAGTTTGGAAAGTCTAGGTCCAAGGTACCAAATTCTGCTGACAGAGTTAAAAATATTTGAAAGTGGTCGACCTTAGGGGAAGACAGAGTGTGCTGCTGTCAGGGCTGCTCTGGGATCCCAACTTGCATTCCAAAATGTGGAGGCAAGGCTGATTCAATGTGCACAGACCTTTTTGCTTAGTTTATTTTATTTGCTTAGTTTGCTTATTTATTTACTCAGTTTATCTTATTTCAGTTTAATGCTTGTCTAACACATCCCTGTGTTATACCTAAGATACTAAGTACTGGATGAAAGTCCTTGCTGTAATGTCAGTTCTGTCAACTTTCATAGTCTGGTTCCTTGTCATACTTGGGTTGTATTTATCTTGTTCTTTTGTTTCCTGGCATGTCACCTTAACACCTTCTCTGTCTAATTCCAATCTGTTTTGTAATTTTCCCTTTTTTCCATTCTTCCTGTTTCTACAACCTATCAGCTACCAGTGCTGCTCAGAGTATTTGGACCTTTAGTGATGTGTAACTCCCTCTCCCACATTTGATCAGGGCAAATTACTGATTGTTTTCTGCAAGAAGAGCATTGAGAACACAGAAGTTCTCTACTTTCAACTCTGGTGGGCAGGACTAGCTCATGCTAAAAAAAAGCTACAGTTGCAAGGAAAGTTCTGCTCTGACCCTTGTAACTCTGAGCTAGGTAAAGGTACCTCCAGGGCGAGTACCTGCAATACTTCAGCAAAACTGAATGAGCATAATGTGGTTTATTTTATTGGATGATCCTTGAGGTCCCTTCCAACCTAAACCATTCTATATTTTTTTCAATCCTTGCTCAAATTTGAGCAAATTTTTCAATTGGCTACTTGAGAAAGAACCACCAAGCTTTTGCCCAGCAACATGTATCACAGTATCACCAAGGTTGGAGGAGACAGATGTGACTCTGTTCTGTGTTCAGTAACAGTGGCTACATTTGCTGCCTAGATAGGCCTGATAAGGCCACATCAGGATTATTGTGTCCAGTTCTGGGCTCCCCAGTTCCAGGGAGACAGAGAACTATTGAGGGAGCTGGGATTGTTTGGCCTGGAGAAGAGGAGGCTCANTAGATCATCAAGTCCAACCTGTTACCACAGAGCTCAAGGCTAGACCATGGCACCAAGTGCCACGTCCAATCCTGCCCTGAACAGGTCTAAGGACAGCGACTCCACCACATCCCTGGGAGGTCTGAAATGTTTGTTCTGAAATGTTAGAAGACCAAATCTTCTTAAGCAAAAGGTCACCAAAATGTATAGATTTTTTTCTCAAATACATTTAAAACACCCAAATCAACTCCCCTGTCATAGAAAGTTTTAAGCTACTAGTTAATATATAAACTAATAGTAAATTTGCTGACAGCTGGAAACAACTTCTTAGAGTAGTAAACATGGAACATTCTTTGTAATAGACAGGGGTGCCAACCTCACTTCTATTTCATTTATCTGAGTAACAATCCACAGAGGAAAGATACAGCCTCACCAGTGCCTTTCACAGCACCTATTAATATTGCTGTTGAAATGCAAATCTACACAGAATAAAATTCTGTGTTCTTTTAGTATTTTTCTTTTCTGCAGTATTGTTACTCGTTGGATGAAAGAAATATTTGCATGTAGGAGTAAAGTGCTTGAGAAGGCTGTGTAAATAACATGCTTTCTCTAAAGCAGAGATATAGCCAAATTAAAGAATGTTGGACTCACATTTCTGTTTTGTGGGTGTAAATTAACACTTTTTGTTGTTGTTAGCTTCTCTGGCATTGTTGCACGTGAAAGAGTAATTAGCATTTTTAAATTACTGGAGGTTATGGGTTCATTTTAGATTTAATTCAATTAAAATGCATCACATGCTATTGGCTGCAAGTAACATACTCACAAATGCATGCTGTAACTTTTCTCTTTCTTAGCCTTTGTAGGTCAGACTGCAGATGCTGCTACTGGAACTGCTTCAATAATTGTCAACAATGAAGGTACATATTTCTGCTCTGAATTGTCCTCTTCATTCTGCCTCTACAGCCATGAAATAAGCTTTTGCCTTGTCACTTAATTGTAGAATTATTTCCCCTACATATTTAGGATTTGTTTGTAATCATATTTGCACTCTGTTGTACTTCTTTTATTACAGGTAGTGTTGCATGATGAGCTGTCTAAAAGCAGCAGATGCTGAGATTAGCAGCGTGATAGCCATAGCCACATCAGCCAGCTTGTCTATCTAGTATTACTCTGTATGACCATAGCACAATATAGCAGAAGGATTAAGTTTTTCCACTTCAACTTAACCCAACACTTAAAATGGGAAGAAAGGGTTTGCTTCCTTAGCACACTGAGACATTATACTCTGAATCAGGAAAGGAATTGTCTTTAGTATAAATAGAAAAATATGTGCTAATCTTGTAATATTCATAGAATCATAGAATCATGGAATGGTTTAGGTTGGAAGGGAGCTCAAGGATCATCCAGCTCCAACCCCCTGCCATAGGCAGGGACACCTCCCACCAGAGTAGGTTGCTCAAGGCCTCATCCAGCCTGGTCTTATTACCACAATTCTTGAGGTAGCATCTGCAGTGAGGAAAACACAGTGAAATGGCATCATTGCTTTTTCTGTGTTAATTTTCCTTAGCCCATGCCTTTGCTCTCATATTGCAGGAGAAGAATAAGAGATTTGGCTTCTTTTCATATTTTTCTTGAAGATTGCTAAATTATCCTTCGAAAGCTTTCAGTTTGTCTTCTCCCAAAGCACATTGTGCAGTTGAGATCCCCTAGGGGAAGTATATGTGTCTGGATCAAAATACAGAGCTCAGGACTGATAATGTCTATGCAAAAATAACAAATTAAGTGCAATTGGAGCAGTTGATTTTTTGATGCAGCTAAGAGCCTTCATTTGAACACTCAGGAACAGCGTGGCCAGTAGGACAAGGAAGGTTATTCTTCCCATGTACTCAACACTGGTCAGGCCACACCTTGACTACTGTGTCCAGTTCTGGGCTCCTCAATTCAAGAGAGATGTTGAGATAATGGAACGTGTCCAGAGAAGGGCAACGGAGCTGGTGAGAGGCCTGGAACACAAACCCTATGAGGAGAGGCTGAGGGAGCTGGGGTTGTTTAGCCTGAAGAAGAGGAGGCTCAGGGGGGACCTCATTACTGTCTACAACTACCTGAAGGGAGGTTGTAGCCAGGCAGGAGTCGGTCTGTTCTCCTGGGCGACCAGCAATAGAACAAGGGGACACAGTCTCAAGTTGTGCCAGGACAGGTACCGGGGGAGGTATAGGCTGGATGTTAGGAGGAAATTCTTGCCAGAGAGAGTGATTGGCATTGGAATGGGCTGCCCAGGGAGGTGGAGGAGTCGCTGTCCCTGGGGGTGTTCAAGAAAAGCCTGGATGAGGCACTTAGTACCATGGTCTAGTTGACTGGCTAGGGCTGGGTGCTAGGTTGGACTGGATGATCTTGGAGGTCTCTTCCAGCCTGGTTGATTCTATGAACTTAGCTGACACGTCACTTTAAGGAGCTTCTAGAATCATAGAATCAGTCAGGGTTGAAAGGGACCACAAGGATCGTCTAGGTCCAATCCCCCTGCCATGGGCAGAGACACCCTTCCCTAGATCAGCTTCTGTGCAACCTGACGGTAGTACATTGGTCTACAACTCGAAATAGAAAAGGAAACATGACTATTCACTTCAGGAGCAAACCTGGTGAGGAAGTGACACTAAATAAAGTCTATACAGAACATTCAGGGAAACTAGGCAAGTGCATTGGAGATAGAAGTTTAATTTTTCCCTAAGTAAAATTAATCAAAAGTTTGCATGACAGTCAGTACTCAGGCCATTGAAAATAGGAGAGACAGAAAATCTCACAGTGCATTCCCAAGCCTGCTACTTTGTATATGTAACCGTGGTTTGCACTAGGTTGCTTTAGGTCCAGAACAGTTGAATAAGAAGCAGGCTTACTACATCCAATTCATATGCATGGCCAGTTAAGATAAACGTGATCTAAACGTGGATGAACAGAGGATGACCTGTTCAAGTTACAACACAACAAGTTTTTCTCAGTGACAAAGAACAAAACCCTCTCATAGCTCTAAAACCTTTATAAGCACCAGGAAAGGGAAACTGATTAAGTGCCATGAGGTTCACAGTGGGTTGTCTCACATGAAAGTGTCAATGTGAAAGGTCTTTGATAGTCTTGTGATTCATGTAGTCGGATGAATAATGTATAATTTCATGTGGTTTGTTTCTTCCAGGAACTAAAAAATCCTAAATCAAATTACTGCTGGCCTCAGATTTCACTTAAAGTCTAGTCAAAGAGCAAACCTGGTCAAAACTATGCTGTAAAGCAAACAGATCATAGAATCATAGAATGGTTTAGGTTAGAAGGGACCTCAAGGATCATCCTGCTCCAACCCCCTGCCATAGGCAGGGACACCTCCCACTAGAGCAGGCTGCTCAAGGCCTCATCCAGCCTGGCCTTAAACGCCTCCAGGGAGGAGACATCCACAACCTCCCTGGGCAACCTGTGCCAGTGTCTTACCACCCTCACTGTAAAGAACTTCCTCCTAACATCCAGTCTAAATCTCCTCTCCTCCAGCTTAAACCCATTCCCCCTTGTCCTGACATTACCAGACCTTGTCAATAGTCCCTCCCCAGCCTTCCTGTAGGCTCCCTTCAGATACTGGAAAGCCACTCTAAGGTCTCCTCGAAGCCTTCTCTTCTCCAGGCTGCAGAGCCCCAACTCTCTCAGCCTGTCCTCATAGCAGAGCTGCTGCAGCCCTCTGAGCATCTTCGTGGCTCTCCTCTGGACTGGCTCCAGCAGTTCCATGTCCTTCTTGTGTTGGGGGCTCCAGAACTGCACACAGTACTCCAGGTGGGGTCTGCCGAGAGCAGAGTAAAGGGGGAGAATCACCTCCCTTGCCCTGCTGCCCACACTGCTCTTGCTGCAGCCCAGCACAGGGTTGCTGTCTGGGCTGCATGTGCACACTGCAGGCTCATGTTGAGCTTTTCCCAGGTCCTTCTCCTCAGGGCTGCTCTCAGCCATTCATCACCCAGCCTGTATCTGTGCCTGGGATTGCGCCAACCCAGGTGCAGGACCTTACACTTGGCCTTGTTAAACGTCCTGAGGTTGGCCTGGGCCCACCTCTCCAGCCTGTCCATGTCCCTCTGGATGGCATCCCTGCCCTCTAGCAAGTCAACTGTGCCACACAGCTTGGTGTCATCTGCACACTTGCTGAGGGTGCACTCAATTCCTCTGTCCATATCACTGACAAAGATGCATTGAATTGGTGCTGGTGCTGGTTGTTACTTCTCTCTAAAGCCATCTGGCCCCTGAATTGAGTGAATTGCAATAAAATAGCAGTACTGATGTGCTTTGCTGTTGCAAGAGACACTGTTGTTTTTTTTTCCTTATGGAAACCTGGCTGATTTGGCCTAAACAGGCTTTACAGCACTTTTCAAAGGACTTGTCTACACATGCATGTTTTACCACAGCAGTTGTGCTGGCATAGCTGAAACACTACAGCATTCAGTGCACTCATGAAAAGCAGTTTCTGCTAGTTCAAATTATATTTAAAAGCATGGCATTTGAAGCTGAGGTTAGTGATGATGTTTTAAGTTAAGACAAGAGACAAATGAAAACATTGGTATCATCTCTTTAAATCACCAAGTTTTAACTGTTGCAGTTCCACACACCTAACCTAATCTTACCAATTCTTTCCAGGTATCCATACTTGGAAAAAATACCAGCTCAAATCAGTCGAGTAAAATCACAGGCAGAATCAGGAGAGACAGTGAAGTAGAGGGATCAGACTGTGATGGGTGAGTGAGGACAGAAGAAAAGAAGCTGTAGAGAGCACAGTTAGAGTAGGCTCTGAAGTAAACTTTCCGTGGCATTACCCATGTCTGTGTAGCTGATGCTGCTGATTTTTTGTGCAGCTTTTTACTGGTTACTGAGTTGTACAGCCGTAGCTCACTCTTTGTAACTGACAGAGTTCTAAATGTTTTGAAGTTATCAGGCATATTTGATATTCTTCACTTTCCCTTATATTCTGGGGCAAAACAACATTGTTTTAATAAAAAGATAGAGAGGTTGAATCTCTGCCTTAATGCAAAATGGTGAAGAGATATTTAGCAAGTTTATAGTGCTGCACTGTAAGGCATGCATTTCAGAGGTACTACAGAGATTCCCTCTGGGCTGTGTCTCAGAAATCTGTGCAGAAACCTTTCTGGAATCTCGTGTTCCTTTCAGTTTTCTCTTTTGTGCAACTGCCTCTTCAGATAGTTTTTGACTAAACAAGATCTCATTTACCAGGACCCTGTACACTTTGAATCTGTACTTTCTCTCTTAAGGAGAAAACCTGGTACATTCAGCAGCTTTTCTTAAAGACATTTTGCTTGAGGTGCATTGCACCACTTTTTGGGTTGGTCTCTTCTCCCAGACAACTAGCAATAGAACAAGGGGACACAGTCTCAAGTTGTGCTGGAGGAAGTATAGGCTGGATGTCAGGAGGAAGTTCTTGCCAGAGAGAGTGATTGGCATTGGAATGGGCTGCCCAGGGAGGTGGTGGAGTCACCATCCCTGGAGGTGTTCAAGCAAAGCCTGGATGAGGCACTTAGTGCCATGGTCTAGATGACTGGCTAGGGCTGGGTGCTAGGTTGGACTGGATGATCTTGGAGGTCTCTTGCAACCTGGTTGATTCTACTCTATTCTAACCCCAACTTTTGTTTCTGCTTTTTACCCTACCTTCTCCACTAGCTCTGTCACTTAGCACACCTTCTGCTTACAATTTGCTGTTGAATGGTAAGAACTCCATAAAGTGATGATGTGTGTCATACTTTTACAAACACACATAGGGAGGAAAAAAACCCAACTCCTTATGGATCATTTTTACACTATTATCTGTGACATTTGTTGCAGCTTTGTCTGTATCTGATACTGGCCATTAAGCTGGCCCAGCTGAACCAGTAAATTGAACCAGTCTGACAATTTCCGTGTTCATAGCAAAAATTCAGTGAAGAGACAAGAGAGATTGGCAGGTCATGATTAAAGTGTTATTGACTGTTACAAGTTAGGACTTAGAGCTCGCCTACGTAGAACACAGCAAGATAACCCTCACTCGAGATAGGCACTGTGCTGACTTCCTGATAACAGTATTAATCATTCATGAGCAGTGAACAGGCATTATTTTGTAGGTGAGAATACCTTCAATACCAAACCACTACTGGTAGAAAAGCATTTAAAATACATATTTAGATAAGGCTAAGTAAACAAGGCAAACTTAGAATACAAATTCCAGGTTATTTGAATTACGCTTTCCAAAGAGAAAAATCTTTGGTTTGAACCTTCAGGGTTGTAGAGAAATCTCACCTGTGTTTTTACAGAGTGCCTGTGTATTGACATCATGAACTTGTATGTTTTGTGTGCAAGATTGTTCAATGCCAAGTAATAACATAGAAGTCACAATAGAACGACACACCCAAAACTTACCCCGATGGTCATGAACTGTGTGATTTGGCATCAAATGTTTTTTTCTTGTAATGTTCTTTTCTGGTCACAAATACAATCTTTTTTTTTATGAGTTATTATACAGATCTTGTTGTAATTGCACTGTTTGAGATTTTGGTGAGTTCTAGGCACTACTGATGGCTTTTAGGCCGATGAAAAAAGTTATCGCGCCACAGGGTTTACTGGTGTGCTTTTAATTTTTGCACTGGCCAGTCTCATCTAATGGTATCTGTAAAATGACACTTCCAAATAAATTCTGCTTTGAGTTCATTCTAAGAAGTGACACTAGCAGGTTTAGAAGCCCAGCTAAGGATGGTATTTAGATATGCAGCTGTTTTAAGTATTGATTGGAGCCAATTCTTATCTGGTATAAGCTTGCCCAAGTCTATCAGCTTCATTTAGCTGTTCTAGTTTATATCAACTATGCATCTGGCCCTTAGTATTCACAGAATGTCAGGAGCCAGAAGGGACCTTGAAAGTTCATCCAGTCCAACCCCCCTGACAGAACAGGATGACCAAGACCAGATCACACAGGAATGTGTCCAGGCAGGTTTTGAATATCTCCAGAGAGGGAGACTCCACAACTCCCCTGGGCAGCCTGTTCCAGTGCTCTGTCACCCTCACAAGGAAAAAATTCTCCTCATGTTTACATGAAACTTCCTGTGCCTCAAGTTCCACCCATTGCCCCTTGTCCTGTCATTGGGCATCATCAGGCAGAGCCTGGCTCCATCCTCCTGGAACTCACCCTGCACATATTTATAAACATTAATGAGGTCACCTCTCAGTCTTCCTTTTCCAAGCAGCAAAGCCCCAGCTCCCTCGGTCTCCTCGTAAAAGACATGTTCCATTCCCTTAATCATCTTTGTGGCTCTGTGCTATACTCTCCAGCAGTTCTATGTCCTTCCTGAACTGGGGGGCCCAGAACTGGATACAGTACTCCAGACACAGCCTCAGCAGGGCAGAATAGAGGGGCAGGAGTACTTCTCCCAATGTGCTAACCACACTCCTAATACACCCCAAAATGACATTGTCCCTCCTGGCCACAAGAGCATACTGGCTTATGGTCAACCTCCCATCCACTAGGACCCCTTAGATCTTATTTCCCCTTCACTGCTCCCCAGCAGGTCAGGTAAAAATGATATCAAAATTGAGTATTTCTAGTTTAAGTAAATGTATTTTAGAATTAACTATAATGCAGCAAGTGTATTTTCCTCTTTCTCAGTGTGGGTAACGTTTTACCTCGCTTGAGTTGTTTCAAACTTAGGTGTACTGCTTAAGGCTTTGCCTAGAGTTAACAGGGATACACAGGCACTTCCAGACAATAGATTGTCTCATCCTCAAGCAGATATCTCAGATCCATAAGATTATAAAGTATTTGTCTCTCCTCCTTATTGAAGTAACTTAGAAATTTAATTTAAATTAGAATTTTCTAGAAAGTAGGATTTCTTTTTTTATAAAGCTTTAAAAATTGTATCATGTTGGACAAGATGAATCCCACCCCTCTTTGCATTCAGTCTTTAGTTCTGTTGTCCCTACTGCTGATCCCCAGTTTGGAAGGGACATCGAGATGCTTGAGCGTGTCCAGAGGAGGGCGACGAGGCTGGTGAGAGGCCTCGAGCACAGCCCTACGAGGAGAGGCTGAGGGAGCTGGGATTGTTTAGCCTGGAGAAGAGGAGGCTCAGGGCAGACCTTATTGCTGTCTACAACTACCTGAGGGGTGGTTGTAGCCAGGGGGAGGTTGCTCTCTTCTCTCAGGTGGCCAGCGCCAGAACGAGAGGACACAGCCTCAGGCTGCGTCAGGGGAAGTTTAGGCTCGAGGTGAGGAGAAAGTTCTTCCCTGAGAGAGTCATTGGCTACTGGAATGGGCTGCCCAGGGAGGGGGGGGAGTCGCCCTCCCTGGAGCTGTTCAAGGCAGGATTGGACATGGCACTTGGTGCCATGGTCTAGCCTTGAGCTCTGTGGTAAAGGGTTGGACTTGATGATCTGTGAGGTCTCTTCCAACCTTGGTGATACTGTGAGACTGTGAGACTGTGATTTTCCTGGCAAGAAACAACTGTTTTCAGCAAAGCACTTGCTGGTAATAGAAAATCTTGGTATTCGTTGTCATGAGTCCAGATTCTTCTGTCAAGCACACAGATGTGAGTTTGTGGTGACTGCTGCCATTCTCAGTCAGTGTGGTAATATATTGTGAAGAGCAGAATGTGGCTTTTTCCCTCCAGCTTGGGTTGAGCCCATGGTCACTGTTATGCTGCAGTAGGTGTTGCATTTTCCTGGCAGTTTTGAAAGCAGATTTTATTATCTCTTACCTTTTGTAGATAGAAAGAAAAGCTTCTGACAGTGATGCAGTGCAGCATGGTCTACCTCAAATTTGTACATATGGGTTAAAGCAAACATCCTTCCTTATCGCCTTGGGCCATTAGCTCTAAAGTCTAATAATGATATACGTGTCAGTACACAGTATCAGAGTCTCACAGTATCACCAAGGTTGGAAGAGACCTCACAGATCATCAAGTCCAACCTGTTACCACAGAGCTCAAGGCTAGACCATGGCACCAAGTGCCACGTCCAATCCTGCCTTGAACAGTTCCAGGGACGGCGACTCCACCACCTCCCTGGGCAGCCCATTCCAGTAGCCAATGACTCTCTCAGGGAAGAACTTTCTCCTCACCTCGAGCCTAAACTTCCCCTGACGCAGCCTGAGGCTGTGTCCTCTCGTTCTGGCGCTGGCCACCTGAGAGAAGAGAGCAACCTCCTCCTGGCCACAACCACCCCTCAGGTAGTTGTAGACAGCAATAAGGTCTGCCCTGAGCCTCCTCTTCTCCAGGCTAAACAATCCCAGCTCCCTCAGCCTCTCCTCGTAGGGCTGTGCTCGAGGCCTCTCCCCAGCCTCGTCGCCCTTCTCTGGACACGCTCAAGCATCTCAATGTCCCTTCTAAACTGGGGGGCCCAGAACTGAACACAGTACTCGAGGTGTGGTCTAACCAGTGCAGAGTACTGGGGCAGAATGACCTCCCTGCTCCTGCTGGCCACACCATTCCTGATGCAGGCCAGGATGCCACTGGCTCTCTTGGCCACCTGGACACACTGCTGGCTCATGTTCAGGCGGGTATCAATCAGCACCCCCAGGTCCCTCTCTGTCTGGCTGCTCTCCAGCTAAATACAGTACAAATAAAGTACAGCTAAATAGCTCAACAGGATAATGCAGCAAGACGTGGATAGACTCTCAGGTTCGAGGTAGTGCAGAGTCCACACAGAAACGAAATGTGTTTTTATTCCACTGATTCCCTACCTTTTACTGTTTGCACTGCTGTGATGTTCACCCAGGAGAAGAGAAAGCTCTTCTATTGCAGCCTTTTAGTGCATGAAGGAGACCTACTAGCAAGATAGGGACAAACGTTTTAGCCAGAGCTGTTTTGGGGGTGACGGTTTTGATCTGAAAGAGGGATGATTCAGACTACATAACAGGGAATACATTTTTCACAGTGAGGATGGTGAAAGATTGCAACAGGTTGTCCAGAGAGGTGGTAGATGCCCCATCCCTGGAAACATTCCAAGTCAAGTTGTTCTGACCAACCTGATCTAGCTAAATAATGTACCTGTTTATTGCAGGGGTGTTGGACTAGATGGCCTTTAAAGGTCCCTTCCAACCCCAAACAAGATAATCCTCTCTTGAAAGGTGCAGTTTGCCTTTGAGTGTTTTCTGGGCAGAATTCAGGTATCTGATAGCCTTTACTTGTTGCAGTAGGTTTTTTTCTTTTTCTTTTTTCCTTTCCTTTTGATTGTAAATCCCAGATGCCCATCATTGCCTGTTGAAAAGCAGGGCGTTGCCTTTAAATGCTGAGATTTTGCTTTTCATATGCAGCTGTACCAAACCATTGACAGCAGAATTGCTTTGGAAAGCTTGGGTCCCTCCCTCTGAGATCACTATTATTCTTTCCATTGTCCTGCTTTCTTTTCAGGACGTATTTAGGGAGACAAGCTTTGCACATTTCTTATTCAAAGGACTTTGAAGTCACATTCAACACAAATAATGTATTTAACAACATAAATATTTATTTACAGAGTAATTCACTTCATTACAGAATTGGTAGGCTTTAATGATTGGCAGCCCTTAAAGGAATCTTCAGCGGGGGTGTGCTGAGCCCATAAATCAAGGAACAACTGACTTGTTGAATTTAATACCTGAGTGATTAATAATAAATTTTAATTTGAAGGCACCCATGCCTGAAGGCCTCAAGATGTTGTAACAGAGATTAAAAAAAGAAAGAATGAAACAAAGAAACTGCAATAAAAGAAGGGAACTTGCACGTCTGAGGAAAAACAATGTTTGGAACCTACGTAAATGAACCTCCTCACCTAACTTAAACAAACGAGGAGAATTAAAAGGATCTTAGGTGTGCTTTGAGATACTGCCATGCTTCTGCACGTACAGCTGTACTTGGAGCATTCTGCTGGCCAGCTTTACATGCAGAAGAATCTGTCAAACACCTTCAGTCATAGAATCAACCAGGTTGGAAGAGACCTCCAAGATCATCCAGTCCAACCTAGCACCCAGCCCTAGCCAGTCATCTAGACCATGGCACTAAGTGCCTCATCCAGGCTTTTCTTGAACACCCCCAGGGACGGTGACTCCACCACCTCCCTGGGCAGCCCATTCCAATGCCAATCACTCTCTCTGCCAACAACTTCCTTCTAACATCCAGCCTATACTTCCCCCAGCACAACTTGAGACTGTGTCCCCTTGTTCTATTGCTAGTTGTCTGGGAGAAGAGACCAACCCCCACCTGGCTACAGCCTCCCTTCAGGTAGTTGTAGGCAGCACAGAGCCTCCTTTTCTCCAGGCTAAACACTCCCAGCTCCCTCAGCCTCTCCTCATAGGGTTTGTGTTCCAGGCCCCTCACCAGCTTGGTCACCCTTCTCTGGACACATTCCAGCACCTCAACATCTCTCTTGAATTGAGGAGCCCGGAACTGGACACAGCACTCAAGGTGTGGCCTGACCAGTGTTGAGCACAGGGGCAGAATAACCTCCCTTGTCCTACTGGCCACACTGTTCCTGATCCAGGCCAGGATGCCGTTGGCACTCTTGGCCACCTGGGCACACTGCTGGCTCATCTTCAGCCTACTATCCACCAGTACCCCCAGGTCCCTTTCCTCCTGGCTGCCCTCCAGCCACTCTGTCCCCAGCCTGTAGCGCTGCTTGGGGTTGTTGTGGCCAAAGTGCAGAACCCTGCACTTGGCCTTGTTATATCTCCTCCTATTGGCCTCTGCCCACCCATCCAGCCTGTCCAGGTCCCTCTACAGGGCTCTCCTACCTTCCAACAGATCAAGACCTGCTCCTAGCTTGGTGTCATCTGCAGTCACTTCTGATAAAGCTTCCATTAGCCACAGGCATTAACTTTATAGGTTTTGGTGGCAAGCTAATTCAGAATGGTATGGGGCCCTAACTCGAAGCACTGCACATAAATGAGCAAGTCTGCTTCTATGGAATTGAAAGAACACTTAGTTTTCATACCTGTGTGTACTAATATCTGTTTCCAGATGATGGGAAAATGAAACTTTTAATCTCATTTTTGGCATATGAACTCATTAATCACTGATGCTTTTCTCTCCCAAATGCTAGTGGAATACTCAGCCTTTGTGTAAGTCTTTCATCTCCACTATGACTAGCACAGTGCTT
Source organism: Tricholaema leucomelas (assembly GCA_013400475.1). Lineage (NCBI taxonomy): Eukaryota > Metazoa > Chordata > Aves > Piciformes > Lybiidae > Tricholaema lacrymosa > Tricholaema leucomelas. The sequence continues at coordinate 20,481 of WAAF01006485.1, forward strand.
CTTTATAGTTGATTAAAAAACCCAAACAAAAAAAATAGACTGAGGTAAGTCCACACATAACTTTTCCCAAAGAAACATATAGTGGGCATGTTGCCCAGTGTAACATTCATTAGTCCATTGATCTTTTTCCTTATCATAGTATCACAGTATCATAGTATCGTCAGGG
>WAAF01006486.1:1356-14075 GCA_013400475.1 Tricholaema leucomelas
GAATCCCTGAAGGACTCCACAGCAGATCATCCCTGGGCCATGCACCAATCTCTCCCTCTCTCTCACCACCTGCGACTGAGGGTGATATCATCCCAGCTCTTTTCCTTCCCTCCTGCTTCTCTCTTCTTCTCCATCGTTCTCTTTGTCCCTCTCTCTCCCCTTTCCTCCTCTCTCCCTCTGCTTTGTCCAACCTTATCCTTTAATAAATAGTTCTGTGGTGATCTATGGTCTCGTTTGCACCTTAATTTCACAACACAGAAATCCGTAAGAACAGGTCTTGCTCCTCAGGACAGAGCTATTGTTAATCTCTGTTCCCCGGACCAGGACAACAACCTCAGTTTGTATCAGTTTGCATTCCCCAAAGATATTGATTATTCCATCTGCTAGGAAATGCATTCCCCTATCAGCAAGACCTTAATGAACTCTCTTTGCTGGAAGAAAAGGGCCCACACACCAGTACACAGCTGTACAAAAATCATGCATCTTCTCCTCAAAAAGGTTTGCTTGACAACTGGACAACCTGGACAACCTAACTTCTAGAACAGTAAGATTTTCTAAGAACTTTAACCTCAGGGACTTTTTTGGCCAAGACTAACAAAATAGAGGCCAGGGGTGGACACAAACCAAAAACCAATCAATCAAACTAACAACAAAAAAAATCAAACAAAAAAGACCCACCAAAAAAAACCCCACAGCATTACTAACTTGTTTCTTTTTCCTCCATCCCATTTTCCTATTAGTAGATTCACAGAACCTTTAGAAAAGACCTCTAAGATCAAGTCCAGCTGTCAACCTAAGACCACCATGGCCATTAGACCTAAGATCAGGTCCAACTGTCAACCTGAGACTGGATGTTAGGAGGAAGCTGTCGCCAGAGAGAGTGATTGGCATTGGAAGTTGTTGCCAGAGACAGTGATTTGCCATTGGAATGGGCTGCCCAGGGAGGTGGTGGAGTCACCATCCCTGGAGGTGTTCAAGCAAAGCCTGGATGAGGCACTTAGTGCCGTGGTCTGGTTGACTGGATAGGGCTGGGTGCTAGGTTGGACTGGGTGAGCTTGGAAGTCTCTTCCAACCTGGTTGTTTCTATGATTCTAAGACCACCATGAACATTAGACAATGTCCCGAAGATGGTATCTAAGGCAATACCAGAACAGTTTCCCTGAAGCCATTCCTATTTTTGCCTTTATATCCAGGACATCCCAAAATCTTTTCAAGATCCTACCTGTAGCTATTAATAATTAGATTTTATTAAAGAGAATGAGGCTTATTTATGGCTACTTCAGTTCTTCTTTAGCTGCTTTCATCTTTGGCAATGAACGAGCCATAGAACCTCCTCAAATGCAAACTGCACACACATAAATCTCACCTTCAGTTAGCAAGGCTCTCCTGAGACAGCAGACAGATGTCAAAACAACAAAACCCCAATTACAGGTGAACTAGAGGGTATGTTTGCAGAAAAACTAACTATGGTGCCCCCTTGTTTCTCTCACGTCCTGAGAGGCTTCCCCTACTTGCCTTTATTACTTCAAAGGAACAATCCATTTCCTCACACGTCAGAGAACTTTCTCAAGCCATCCAGTTTCCCTTCATTGAAGCTTTTCTCTCATTCCAGCCACTCTCATTGCAACACTGAGTTCCACTTAATGCAGATAGGGAAGTTTTCTTTGTAATGGAATGTAAAACCTTTGTAGAAAGCACTCATTTTTATTCTAGACAATTAAAACCAATTAATGGAGATCTGAACACAGCACCAGAAATCCTCTTCCAATGACCTCTACTATAGAACCAACACGAGGTTGGAAGAGACTTCCAAGCTCACCCAGTCCAACCTATCACCCAGCCCTAGCCAGTCAACTAGACCATGGCACTAAGTGCCTCATCCAGGCTTTGCTTGAACACCCCCAGGGATGGTGACTCCACCACCTCCCTGGGCAGCCCATTCCAATGCCAATCACTCTCTCTGCCAACAACTTCCTCCTAACATCCAGCCTAGACCTTGCCAAGCACAACTTGAGGATGTGTCCCCTTGTTCTGTTGCTGGTCCTGGTAACATCAGATAGTCTGTTTATGGAATATGCATTGAGTTGTCCCCTCCTCTCTTAAATGAAGTGACTGATAGCACATGCTTGTCACTTGAGGAAGGTGTAAATGTTTGACAACCTCAGACAATTAATGAATGAAATGAGTAAAGCTTCCAATGTTTTCACAAATCATAGAATGATCCATGTTGGAAGGGACCTCAAGGATCATCCAGCTCCAACCCCCCGCCATAGGCAGAGACACCTCCCACTAGAGCAGGTTCCTCAAGGCCTCATCCAGCCTGGCCTTAAACACCTCCAGGGAGGAAGCATCCACAACCTCCCTGGGCAACCTGTGCCAGTGTCTTACCACCCTCACTGTAAAGAACTTCCTCCTAACATCCAGTCTGAATCCCCCCTCACCAAAAACAAATCTTTGTTCATTGTTAAAACATATCCTAAACAGCATGGGGCAGGAACTTGGTAGTACTGGCATTCTACCTTGGAATTCCCAGAGAAACTCCTGTTCTATGTTCTTGTCTTTCTCTACTGCATTTGCAGGTGGGTTACAATCTGCTCAACCAGCCAGTGGGAAAAGAGGGCCTGGTTGAACAGGCACCAATTTAATCATTTCAACTAGACAGAGCAAGAACACTTTGACTTTTACATTGATTGAAATGAGGAGAGATCAAGTGTAAGTGGTTGAATCCCCATTCCTGGAGATCTTTAAAAGACACAGACATATGGTGCTAAGGGACAGGGGTTTTAGCATGAGATTTGGTATAATTAGACAATGATTGGGCTCCATACTCTTAAAGATCTTTTCCAATCTAAATAACTCTATGACTCTGTAACAGAAATTAGGAATTAGGATGATTATACACCATAGATAAGGGGGGAAACAGTCAACTAGACATAGTGTTTCAAGCTGTTTCACTGACATGGTGGCCATCACTTCAGAATCCTTTGAGAAAAGTCTACTGGTTCTGGACCTTTTTATTAATTAGAAGAAAACAGCATACTGCAGTAAAGCCTTTCCTTCTACCTCACACTTGTCCTCTGCATTCATTAGGAAGACACCAAGCTCATCATTGTGAGCTCAGTGGTGCAGGCACCCGGTTGCTTCTCCTCTGCTTCACAGATCCACTAGAGGGAGAGCTGAAATTGAACAACTCCTAGCAGCTGAATATGCCATCTGCAAACAAAGAGAATCATAGAAGCGACCAGGTTGGAAGAGACCTCCAAGCTCATCCAGTCCAACTTAGCACCCAGCCCTAGCCAATCAACCAGACCATGGCACTAAGTGCCTCAGCCAGGCTTTGCTTGAACACCTCCAGGGACGGTGACTCCACCACCTCCCTGGGCAGCCCATTCCAATGCCAATCACTCTCTCTGCCAACAACTTCCTCCTAACATCCAGCCTAGACCTGCCCTGGCACAACTTGAGACTGTGTCCCCTTGTTCTGTTGCTGGGTGCCTGGCAGAAGAGACCAACCCCACCTGGCTACAGCCTCCCTTCAGGTAGTTGTAGACAGCAATGAGGTCTGCCCTGAGCCTCCTTTTCTGCAGGCTGCACACCCCCAGCTCCCTCAGCCTCTCCTCATAGGGTTTGTGCTCCAGGCCCCTCACCAGCTTTGTTGCCCTTCTCTGGACACCTTCCAGCACCTCAACATCTCTCTTGAACTGAGGGGTCCAGAAGTGGACACAGCACTCAAGGTGTGACCTGACCAGTGCTGAGTACAGGGGCAGAATAACCTCCCACGTCCTACTGGCCACACTGCTCCTGATCCAGGCCAGGATGCCCTTGGCTTTCTTGGCCACCTGGGCACACTGCTGGCTCATCTGCAGCTACTATCCACCACTCCTTCTTGGCTGATAGAAGTTAGAGAAAAAGTGTCATCTCCCCTCCTGTGCTGACAGTCTCCATCATTAGTTTGTGCTACAGCTAATGACTGCATTTTGACTTCCCTAACTACCCACTAACTCAAACCACAGGAAGGAGGAACAAAGCCACTGTCTTACAATTTTAGAAGCCCTTACAGGTTACAGTCACTCTCAAAGGTAATTACAGAAAGTACATTCACAGAATGGCAGAATGCCAGGTTGGAAGGGACTCCAAGGATGATCTGGTCCAATCTTCCTAGATGACAGTGTCAATTCACTAAGATGGCCCAGCACCCTGTCAAGTCCAGTGTAGGGGAATCCACCACTTCTCTTGGGAGATGATTCCAATATCCAATTCTTCTCAAGGAGAAAATTTTTCTTCTACAGTCCAGTTGGAATCTCTCCAGCAGTAACCTGTATCCATTAACCTTTGTCTTTTCCATGTGACTCCTTGTAAGTAGGGAGTCTCCAACCTCTTGGTAGCCACTATGTAGTGGAACTTGGTAATGAGGTCTCCCCTAAGCCTTCTCAAGGCTGAACAAATCCAATTCTCTCAGCCTTCCCTCATGGCTGGTCTGTTCTGGTCAGGCCTACGTTCCAAAGCTGTTAAGAACTAACGAGGTGGACCTACAGCACTACAGCCAGCAACAGCAATGTATTAGAGCCTTACTTAACTCTAACTTAATCAACTACACAAAAAGCCACCTGAAAACTCCACCACCCTCAGCTCTCAGAGATTGGTATTAAATTGAACTGAATGAAGCAAACTCAAACTGAAGAGCCACTCTGAAGATCAATGAAGAGACTGCTGGCAGAATGAATCAGAAGATGTCAGGATTTGGGATGAGGAGGGGACCGCGACTTTCACAGTGGTTGCAAAGCCCAGCTCCCCTCCTGCGGCTAGTAAATCACCAAAGAGATATGTGCTACTTTGAGCCTAGCTAGAATGTTTTGGTGAGAACAATTAGATCATAGGCTGAGAAATGAAAACAATGGTGAGGTCTACTTCCCTCACAGCCTTGCTGAGATGTGTAGAAAGGAAAAGCAAAACATTAGATAAAGTCACTTTGCTCTGCACTTTGCTTGGGCACTGGGCTCTGGGCTGAGCTCTCAGCTCTTTGCCTGCTGGGGAGCTGAGGCTGCTGGCTGAACTCCATCTTGCTTTCTAACCTCACCCTCCATTTGCTTTGGCTGATTCACCTTTGCTTCTTAGTCCTCTTGGCCGAGCCTCCATTCTTCCTTGGGACTGGGGTAAGGTTGAGAAGGGTAGGGGGAAGGTGAGGGGTGGTTGAGAGCCCCTCCTGGGGACTCAGGTTTCTGGGAGGGCTGTTGTGTGTCTGTATTACCTTTTTACCTTGTATATTACTGTATATACTGTAAATCTCTGCTTGTCTATTGTGCTAAGTTGTAAATATAAGCTTCATTCAAATTTCCAGAGCTGGCTGAGTCTAGTCTGGGTGATTTCTAAAGTGTGGGGGGGTGGGGGACACCCAAACCATCACAAGATACAACAGGAAAAAGGTATTTCCATCATTTGCTTCTGTAGAATCACACTGATTCCAGGCTACAGTTTATTGATGCTTTCTATTATTAAAGTTACATTTAAAGAACCCCCTAAAAACTATTTTGGCTTTATCCAAGTCTGGATAAACATCTTAGTTCAATCAAATTTCTCCTACTGAAAAGCAAAACCATGCAGGTGTTAGGCCATATACACTGTGCATAAGGCAGTAAGAGAGCTACTCACGAGACAAATCACAACAACCCAGGAAATGAAGGAACAGACACACCAACCTATCAAGAAATAAGCACTGCAATGCCTGCCCATGTCACTCTAGCCACTCCAGTAGCTTGGGTTTAGTGTTAGGAAGAGGAGTTAAAATTAAATGATGAAAACACATACACACATGTACAAACATACACACTTGCTGCAACCAGATTCACAGAATGGTTTGAGTTGGAAGAGACCTTAAAAATCATCTAGTTCCAACACTCTTGCTATTGACAGGGATGCCTTCTACTAGACCAGGTTCCTCAATGCCCCGTCCAAACGTGGCTTGAACACTTTCAGGGAGAGTGTGCTAGTTTGAAGCTAGCTAGAATGTTTTGGTGAAGAATAAGATCACAGGCTGTGAAAAGGAAATAGTGGTGATGTCTACTGCACTCAGAGGCTTGCTGAGATGTATAAGAACAACAACACAAATACAGATAACGGAGTCACTCTCTGGGCTTTGGGCTGCACTTCTCTCTCTAACCTAACCTGCCCTCTGTGTGACTAATCCACACAGATTAGTGCTTCCTAACCCCCCTGGCTGACCCTCCTATCTTCCTTGGGCACAAGGCAATATCTGGGGTAAGGTAGGGAGGGATGGGAGAAGGTGGAAGGGCAGCTGTGAGCCCCTCCTGGGGACTCAGGTTTCTGGGAGGGCTGCTATGTTTCTGTATTACCTTTTACCTTGTCTATTTCTGTCTATAACTGTATCTACTGTAAATCTCTGCTTGTATCTTGTGCTAAGCTGTAAATATAAGCTTCATTCAATTTCCAGAGCTGCTGAGTCTAGTCTGGGTGATTTCCTAAGTGGGAGGCAGGAGGTTAACACTCAAAGCATCACAGAGAGGGCACTCACAACTTCTTTGGCCAACCTGTTCCAGTGCCTCACCACTGTCTCCATCAAGAATTTCTTCGTAATATACAGTCTCAATCTTCCCTCTTCCAGATTCAAGTCATCCCCCCTCACTGTATCACTACAAGCCCTTCTAAACAGAACCTCCCCAGACCTCCTCTAGTCTCCTTCTAGTACTGGAAGGCCACTAAAAGGTCTCCCCAGAGCCTTCACTTCTCCAGGCTGAGTAGACCCAACTCTCACAGCCAGTCCCTACAGGGGTGATGCTCCAGCCCTCTCATCATCTTCAAGGTCTCCTCTGGACCTACTCCAAGATTTCAATATCCTGCTTGTGTTGAGGGATCCAGAATCAGCCACAGCACTCCAGAGAGAGCAGCAGGGCAAATACAGGTAACAGGAAACAAGATATAACCCTCCAAGTTGTAGTTAACTATCACAAATCAGGCCTTTTCAGGCTTCACAGCCAACGTGGAGAAACCAACACCCTGTATGTTTGAAATGCTAGAACAGTCTGAACGTTTCTAAATGAGTAACCCTTACAAAAAGGAAAACAGAGAGAAGAGAAAACGTCCAAGTGAGAGGCAGGAGAATGGGATACACAATTAGATTATTTTGAGTGGCAAAAAGAAACCTTATACCTTTAGCTACCCTTTCTATTTTGGCCTCATATGGTGCATAACAGCACAAGCACCGCAGAATACATCATCCCTGGTCTACATGGCTTAGTTTCAAAAGTTGTCTTGGAAAAAGAACTATCAGAATGAAAAACAACTTGATAAAACTACCCTATTTTGCTTTGGTTGAGACACTCTACAGTCTTGCTTTTACAAAAGAGGAAAAAACCAACCTGCTACAGAAGTGCTATCTCTTGTTACACCAGCAAACTTTAAAGTTTAATGAGGACAAAAGAATTCTATTTGGTTACAAGAATACAAAGATCCCTTTTAGTCTTGTGAAATAAAAACTCTCTGTGTGTCCACTGAACAATTTGCTGTAGAGCCTATCCAGAACACACAACAGACAACAGCTGAAAACTGCAAGTGGCTGATCTTTCTATCCATGTTTTAAACCAACTATGTCAACCTGTTTTCCACACAAATTAAATGGTAAATCTGTTCTTGAAATTCTACATGGCCATATCTGAATGTTACCCCTGGATCAGGTAAGAGAGACATTTGCCATTGGAATGGGCTGCCCAGGGAGGTGTTGAAGCTGTCCTCCCTGGAGGTGGTCAAGAAAAAGCCTGGATGAGGCACTTAGTGCCATGGTCTGGTTGACTGCATAGGGCTGGGTGCTGAGTTGGACTGGATGATCTTGGAGGTCTCTTCCAACCTGGCTGATTCTCTGATTCTATGATCCAAGGTATCCACGCCAGAACACTCTGTATGGCAAGAACTACCAAAGAGGATGACCTGAATTCCAACATTCAGTGGAAAAAGAGGTAAGGTATTCATAATAAACCAGTACTCAATGAGAGGTGTGATGGTTTGGTATACAGTTATAGACAGAAATAGACAAGGGAAAAAAGGTAATACGAACACAATTCCCCTCCCAGAAACCTGAGTCCCCAGGAGGGGCTCTCAACCACCCCTCACCTTCCCCCTACCCCTCTCAACCTTACCCCAGTCCCAAGGAAGAATGGAGGTTCGGCCAGAGGGATTAAAAAGCAAGGTGAAGCAGCCAAGCAAAAGGAGGGTGAGGTTAGAAAGCAAGATGGAGTCCAGCCAGCAGCCTCAGCTTCTCCCCAGCAGGCAAAGCTCCCCAGCGAAGAGAAGAAGCAAGTGACCTAATCTTTGTTTTGCCTTTCTTCTTTACACATCCCAGCAAGACTGTGAGGGAAGTAGACCTCACCATTGTTTTCATTTTACAGCCTATCATCTAGTTCTTCTCACCAAAACATGCTAGCTAGGCTCAAACTAGCACAAGAGGCAAAAACCAACACCACACATTAAGAACACTGGATGTCTGTGGAAATCTTGTAAACTACTCTGATTGGTTTTGCTTCCTTAAAAATGAAGTTAGTGAGTTCTTACAAGTAATAGATCACATAAAAAACATGATTTCCTTGTTGGGAATTGCATTTACAGATCACATAAAAAACATGATTTCCTTGTTGGGAATTGCATTTACATGGACAGTATCATAGAATCATAGAATCATAGAATGGTTTAGGTTGGAAGGGACCTCAAGGATCATCCAGCTCCAACCCCCTGCCACAGGCAGGGACACCTCCCACTAGAGCAGCTCGCCCAAGGCCTCATCCAGCCTGACCTTAAACACCTCCAGGGAGGAAGCATCCACCACCTCCCTGGGCAACCCATTCCAGTGCCTTACCACCCTCACTGTAAAGAACTTCCTCCTAACATCCAGTCTAAATTTCCCCTCTTCCAGCTTATACCCATTCCCCCTCGTCCTAACATTACTAGACCGTGTAAATAGTCCCTCCCCAGCTTTCCTGTAGTCCAGTAGTCAAGTTGAAAATCACCCAAATGATGAAATTGGTTAGGGGCAGAATTTCAATTAGGCACAGGATGTACTGACTTTTATGCACAAATATTTCCATTTTTTTTTCAATCTCTACATATGAACAATCTTTAAAGAAAAGTGAAGAGGCTCTTACCAGCTTCCTGTGAATTTAATACTTCTAAGGCATGCATCATGGCACTTGCGAAGACATTGGCATCTTCTTTGCTGCCAAAGTTCAGACCATACACCTGCCTAGCATCACGCCACTGGTGGAAGGTCTGTGTGGCTTGATTGTACTTCAGCCCTTTTGGAATGGCACAATTTATTACCACCTATAATCATTAAAACAAAACAAAACAACAAGCAAACCACAGAGTTATTTAAGTTGAAAATCCTTGTTTCATCCCATGTTTCAGCTTTATCTAGATTTGATTCCTTATCCATGTGGGTGAATTCAAGACATAATAAATCCAAACTAAGGTCACAGTGTTGAAGCACATAACCATTTCAATAATACCAATGCCAAATGAAATCAGTGATGAGAATACACAAGGGGACTAATGAGATATTTTCCATCATTTTTGTAGCTTAAGCTTTCTTATTTCAAAGGCTGCAGTGATGTTTTGCAACAGTAATGCAGCAATACCAACAGTTCTAATTTTTAGGAGCAGAGTACTTAACATGAGTAAGTACTCAGCTTTTGGAAACTCAGTTTCCCATTAATTTCACAGAGTGCTTGCTCAAATGGTGTTTTTCTAACCAAGTTACTCCCTTCTTACTGTGGCTCTTGTGCTGCTTTCATTCACAGTTTGCAGGGACTTCTATGAATCACAAGACAGGCTGGATGGGTGGGCAGAGGCCAGTGGGATGAGAATGAACAAGGCCAAGTGCAGGGTTCTGCACTTTGGCTACAACAACCCCAAGCAGCACTACAGGCTGGGGACAGAGTGTCTGGAGAGCAGTCAGGAGGAAAGGGACCTGGGGGTGCTGGTGGATAGTAGCTGAAGATGAGCCAGCAGTGTGCCCAGGTAGTCAAGAGAGCCAATGGCATCCTGGCCTGGATCGGGAACAGTGTGGCCAGCAGGACAAGGGAGGTTATTCTGCCCCTGTACTAAGCACTGCTCAGGCTACACCTTGAGTGCTGTGTCCAGTTCTGGGCTCCTCAATTCAAGAGAGATGTTGAGGTGCTGGAAGGTGTCCAGAGAAGGGCANCCTTACTGCTACGGTCTGGTTGACTGCATAGGGCTGGGTGCTAGGTTGTACTGGATGATCTTGGAGGTCTCTTCCAACCTGGTTGATTCTATTCTATTCTATACCATTTAGATTTAGATGAGACATTAGAAAAAAGTTCTTCACCATAAGGCTGGACAGACACTGGAACAGGTTGCCCAGGGAGGTGGCAGAAGCCCCATCCTTAGATGTTTTCAAGGCCAGGCTGGATGTGACTGGATGATCTTGGAGGTTATCTTCCAACCTGGTCGATTCTATGATTCAGTACTGTACAAATTTTAGTTCACGCTGGCCTGTAAAACACTCTGGGGGACTGTACTGAGACACTGAAGTCCTGGAGCAAGGCCAGAGAAGGACAACAAAGGTGTGGAAGGGTCTGGAGGACAGGGCTGGTGAGGAACAGCTGATGAACCTGGGGTTCTGCATGGAGAAAAGGAGGCTGAGGGGAGAGCTTCTGTCTCTCTCCAATTCTCTGAAAGGAGGTTGGAGACAAGTGAGGGTCGGGCTCTTCTCCCAAGGAACAAATGACAGGACAAAAAGAAATGGTTTCAAGCTGCCCCAGGGGAGGTTTAGGTTGGACATGAGGAACAGTTTCTTGCCCTGGAGGTCCATCAAAGCCTGGCACAGGATGCCCAGGGCAGTGATAGAGTCTCCATCCCTAGAGGGGTTTAAAAGGTACAGAGATCCTTTAGCATCAGCCTTGGCAGACTTAGATACTGGGAGGTGTTCAAAAAAGCCTGGATGAGGCACTTAGTGCCATGGGCTAGTTGATTGGCTAGGGCTGGGTGCTAGGTTGGCCTGGATGACCCTGGAGGTCTCTTCCAACCTGGTTGATTCTATGATTCTATGATTTTTGCAGGATCATTTAAGCTCGTACAAAAGATGACAAATTATATCTAGTAGGATAATCATTTATTATAATCCATCCACTAAGAAGAACCCATAGCACTTGGATAACTATATCCTCTAACCTTTTTTCACTGAATAATGGGGAAAAAAAACCCTACAACCCTACATTTGTTCTCAGATGAATGAGCAGACACCATTAATTGCTTGGAATAAGTGTTTAATGTCAAATTGTATGGGATAGTATCACTTTATGCTCCAAGTGCAGGGTGCTGCACTTTGGCCACAACAACCCCATGCAGAGATACAGGCTGGGGTCAGAGTGGCTGAGAGCAGCCAGACAGAGAGGGATCTGGGGGTGCTGATTGATACCCACCTGAACATGAGCCAGCAGTGTGCCCAGGTGGCCAAGAGAGCCAATGGCATCCTGGCCTGCATCAGGAATGGTGTGGTCAGCAGGAGCAGGGAGGTCATTCTGCCCCTGTACTCTGCACTGGTTAGACCACACCTTGAGTACTGTGTCCAGTTCTGGGCCCCCCAGTTTAAGAGGGACATTGAGATGCTTGAACGTGTCCAGAGAAGGGCAACGAGGCTGGTGAGAGGCCTCGAGCACAGCCCTACGAGGAGAGGCTGAGGGAGCTGGGATTGTTTAGCCTGGAGAAGAGGAGGCTCAGGGGAGACCTTATTGCTGTCTACAACTACCTGAGGGGTGGTTGTAGCCAGGAGGAGGTTGCTCTCTTCTCTCAGGCAGCCAGCACCAGAACAAGAGGACACAGCCTCAAGCTGCGCCAGGGGAAATTTAGGCTTGAGGTGAGGAGAAAGTTCTTCACTGAGAGAGTCATTGGCTACTGGAATGGGCTGCCCAGGGAGGTGGTGGAGTCGCCGTCCCTGGAGCTGTTCAAGGCAGGATTGGACGTGGCACTTGGTGCCATGGTCTAGCCTTGAGCTCTGTGGTAAAGGGTTGGACTTGATGATCTGTGAGGTCTCTTCCAACCTTGGTGATAGTGTGAGACTGTGATACTGTGATAATTTGTTTGGTGAAATGCTGGTAGAAAAGGAAACATACAGAAGACCTCCTCAAAGACAGAGATTAGCTTTTTAACTGTGCCAAGCATCAAAAGGCAGAGTGCTAAGTCTGTCATTTAGTCAAGATGTAACAACTTCATCAAGGAAATTAAAATACAATCCTCATTGCTCCTTTCTCCATCTCTCATCATTGTAGATAATCAGCATTATCAAATGTCAGAAGGTGTTTTTAATGAAATCACCTGGAGAAATCAGATACACATCCAGCTTTTCACTACACAGGAAAAGCCACAAGAGAACTGCCAGTAGGTGTATAAACTGCAGCTGACAGCACTGAGTACAGATGAAGGAAGTTTTTTAGGTTGCCACCGTGCCTCAAAAAGAATCAGATTATTTCTGTGTACACCACTAGGCTTTCTGACTGTAGGAATGGTAAAAAGGGCTTGGAGGTACATGAAGTGCTTAGTTTGAAGGAAAAGCCATACTAGAGCTTTGTGACTTCAGTTAAAAGGAAAACTATTTACAGTTACCATCATTTTACTGAAGACTTCTCAGTGTTTTCAAAAAGCAATCACAATCTCCTAAAAATTAGAATCATAGAATCAGGCAGGGTTAGAAGGGACCA
>WAAF01006487.1:0-19152 GCA_013400475.1 Tricholaema leucomelas
GAAGGGGTGGAGGAGTGGCCCTATACATCAGAGATTCTCCGATGTCATGGAAGTAGGGATTAGAGATGATCAGGCTGAGTCCCATGGGTGAGAATTAAGGAGAAGGCCAATCCTGGTTGGAGTCTGTTATAGACCACTCAACCAGGAAGAAGAGGTTGATTTATTATTCTTTAAGTAGCTGGAGGCTGCTTCAAGATCACCTGCCCTTGTTCTTGTGGGTGACTTTAACCTGCCAGACATCTGCTGAGACTTTGATACTGCAGAGAAGAGGCAGTCCAGAAGGTTCCTGGAGTGTATGGAGGACAACTTGTTATCTCAGCTGTTACATGAGCCTACCACGGGTGCAGCTCTGCTTGACCTGCTGCTCACAAATAGAGAGGGGCTGGTGGGAGATGTGGTGGTTGTAGGCTGCCTGAAGTCCAGTGACCATGAAATTATAGAGTTTTCAATATATGATGAAACCAGGAAGGCCATCAACAAAACCTCCACACTGGGCTTCTGAAGGGCAGACTTCAGCTTATTTAAGGAACTAACTTGGAAAGTTCCTTGGGAAAGAGGTCCAGGAAGGTTGGACCTACTTCAAGAAAGAACTCGTAAAGGCATAGGAGCAGGCTGTCCCATTGTCCTGGAAGATAAGCTGATGATGGAGACAGCCAGACTGGATGGGCAAGGAGCTTCTGAAGGAATTAAAGATAAATAAGAGGGTGTATCACCTTTGGGAAAAAAGGGAGGTATCCCAGGAAGAGTTCAAGGATGTTACTAGGTCTTGCAGGAAAAAAATTAGAGAGACAAATGCCCACTTAGAACTTTGTCTGGCCACTGCTGTTAAGGAGAATAAAAAATGTTTCTATATGTATATTAATGGCAAAATAAGGGGTAAGGACAACCTTCAGTCCTTATTAGATGGAGAGGGGAATATGGTAACAAAGGATGACAAAAGGCAGAGGTCCTTAACCCCTTCTTTGTCTCAATCTTCAATAGTGGGACAGGTTGTCTCCAGGACAATTGGCTTTCTGAGCTGGCAGATGCAGTCAGGGACCAGTATAGTCCCCCTATAATCCAGGAGGAAGAAGTAAGGGATCTGCTGAGCCACTTGGATCCTCACAAGTCCATGGGATCAGATGGGATCCATCCTTGGGAGCTGAGAGAGGTGGCAGATGAGCTGGCCAAGCCACTCTCCATCATTTATCAACAGTCTTGGCTCACTGGACTAGGTTCCCAAAGTCTGGAAGCTGGCCAGTGTGATGTCCATCCACAAGAAGGGCTGGAGGGAGGAACTGGAAATGACAGACCTGTCAGCCTGACCTCAGTGCCAGGCAAGGTCATGGAAAAGGTCATCTTGAGTGCCATCACAAAGCACCTACAGGATGGCCAAGGGATCAGGCCCAACCAGCATGGGTTTAGGAAGGGCAGGTCCTGCCTGACCAACCTGATCTCCTTTTATGATCAGGTTACCTGCCTGGTGAATGTGGGGAAGGCTGTGGATGTAGTCTACCTGGACTTCAGCAAAGCCTTTGACACCTTCTGCCACAACAAGCTCCTGGCCAAGCTGGCAGCTCATGGCTTGGACAGATTCACTCTGATATGGGTCAAGAGCTGGCTGGAAGGCCAGGCCCAGAGAGTGGTGGTGAATGATGCTACATCCAGCTGGCAGCTGTCACTAGTGGTGTTCTGCAAGGATCAGTGCTGACTCCAGTCCTGTTCAATATCTTTATTAATGATCTGGACAAGGGGATTGAGTCCAGCATCAGTAAGTTTGCAGATGACACCAAGCTAGGAGCAGGTGTTGATCTCCTGGAAGGTAGGAGAGCCCTGNAGCCTGGAGTAGAGGAGGCTCAGGGCTGACCTTATTGCTGTCTACAACTGCCTGAAGGGAGACCATAGCCAGGTGGGGGTTGGTCTCTTCTATCAGGCAACCAGCGACAGAACAAGGGGACACAGTCTCAAGTTGTGCTGGGGGAGGTCCAGGCTGGATGTTAGGATGAAGTTCTTGCCAGAGAGAGTGATTGGTATTGGAATGGGTTGCTCAGAGAGGTGGTGGAGTCGACATTGCTGGAGGTGTTCAAGAAAAGCCTGGATGAGGCACTTAGTGCCATGGTCTAGTTGATTGGACAGGGTTGGGTGATAGGTTGGAGTGGATGATCTTGGAGGTCTCTTCCAATCTAGTTGATTCTATGATTCTAAGGTTAATCATATTACGGGCTGCTCAGACAGGTCTGTTATGATTCAAGTGAGCTGGATCTCTGTTCCTTTTGACATGGCTTTGTCCTGTGCCATCTGGGAAGGTAATTTTTGTGACTATTTTACTAGATTGTGAGCATCATTTTACTGGATTTTCTGGCAACTTAAAGACATCCACTTTAGCCACAAGAGATTTATCCTAGCAGTAATAGTGGCAGTGCTTCTCAGTGGCTCCAAGTCAACCAATGAGCAGAAAGGTGCAGGTGCAGATACTGGAGAAAGTCTTGTATCATGCACTTTATGATAGGGCAGGTTTGCACAAACACAAAAGCCAAGTCAGTGCTGGCATTTTCTAAATCTGCTCACAAATGGTATGGTTGAAAGTTGAATAATTTATAATTTATTACTTACTATCTTTCTGTATATGTCACTGTTTAAACACAACAAGAAATCTCTGCCTAAGTGATATTACCTAAGAGTATTCTCTTCTGTGTATGACAGCTATAAATGGTACAAATGGAGGCTTGGGCATGGTAAATTCGTACCACAATGTCATTGCATGATTCTGAGATTACATTTACTTCCTTCAACCTTGCTGGGAGCTCCTGGTGTTTAGCTTTCAGAAAGTATGGAGTGGCTATAAAATCAGGACTCCTGAATTTGTTCCAGTGTCAGACTGCATGTTTTTAAAAGTCCTTTAATTTTGTGTTTCATGATGATTGTACTTGCAAGTAAATACCAACTCCAATATTACTTTCCGTACTAGTGCAGTTTGTTCAAAAGGCATCAGAGGATGAGGAGAAAAAACTCTCCTTTGTGGATAAGTATAGTAATTTGTGTTTGAGTCATCTGTAAGCTTCATGATGTTTAACTCTCCAGCAGTAGGATTATTATGATAGCTACAATTGTATAAATTGAGTAACATCACATGGCCAAAATATCTTCGAAGAGTTGCTTTGTGTCTAAAGACTGCAACCTGTGGAGAAAGAGAGGAGAGGAGAAGGTGGTTGTGGAGATGATCAACTTCTGAAAAAAACAGTCTGAATCGAATTCTTAATGGAACTTAATATATTGTCTTCATTATAGAGAGCTTACAGTTTGTTTTAGTTCTTTGTATAGGCACTTGTGTATGGAAAATACTCAAGTCTGCCAGACAGTCTTTTCTATTCAGAGGATGAGATGGAATTCACGAAAGACCACAGCTAGAAGATGAAGTTAGACAAAAATGCACCTCAGAAGAATGAGGTAATTGTGTTTTGCAGTAGCTAAACATGAGGATATCTTACTAAAAGTATCAGGTACCTTATTTTGACTCTTTAAATGATCATTAGACATATCAAGTTCTGCATCTTTGGAATGAGTGATCTAAACCTCTTCCTTCATGATCTGTGAACCTCCAAATGCTTTGCTTTATGCCCTAGGCCATACAAGACAAAGACTGCCTGCATCTTCCCTATAGCATTTCACGTAAGGAGTTCACCTTTGGTGGTGCACTGCTGGGAACTTCCCTCAGCTGCCCAAGCAGATTCTACTTTCTCTTTGCTTTATTGTGGGGTTAGAGAGGTAAAGAATGGCCTGAGGGACTGGGCCAGGGACAGTGGTTTCTGGTGTTAGCTTTTCATTTCGCTAGAATATTGATGCTCTGTCTTGACTGCCATTGACTTTATAGTTTTATCATGATTTCTGCAGCTTGCTGGTTCATCTGGGCATTTGTTGTCTTAGAAATTCCCTGTCGTTGTGAAGCCAAGAGGTACTTATGGCACACTGGTCCTCTCCCTTTTATTTCTCTGACTTTTCCTGGATGGAAGTTAATGGCTGATGAACTATGCTCTGGAGCAGATGATTGAACAGTCTCTTCTGGCTTTAAAATCCATGAGGCTAACCAGGAAAAGTTACTGTGTCTGTGTAAGCCTTATCAAAGCTGAGCTCTGCTCATTCTCTCAAGTAAGAGTTTTTGTGCTTATAAATTCCTCTTAGCCTCTTTTTCTGACAGAGTGCAGCACATCAGAGGAACTGTCTGATAAAGATGGGAAGAGAGGAGAGGGATTATTATAAAAGCCAGCCATGTGGCTTCTGCTTGGAAGTCTGCATATTTCCCTTATACATGAAGTGGTGCATAGAGATTGCAGCTTAACCCAGAGCTCTAGAGAAATAATAATATAGAAGAGAAACAGTAGCTTTCAATTTTCTTGCAATGATCCTACTACAACAAGAGTGAATGGACATGCAACCATATACTACATCCCCCACAGCTGTCACTTTAGCCAACCTTTTGATGAATTGGATCTTGATATTTACAGAATCTATTAAAATACAACCCATCATGTGTTTGTTTATATGTTGACAAGATGATGTACACCCTGCAGGTCAAGGGTGATGTGAACTGTTTTGGTGTTCTTGTCAAAGCAACTAAGAAAAGAGCATTTAAATAATTTTTGTAGAATAATTGCCTAAGAATGTAAAAGCAACATACAGAATTCTTACTTTGAAAAAAAATCTGTACTGATCTGACACAAAAATCTGAGCTTGTTATCAATCAAAGAGACTTTCCTACTTCTTCTCTAATATGTTAGAAAATTGGCAGCTGGATAGAAAAACAAAGAGCAAAATTAAACAGAAAGGAATTGATTTAACTCCTTGGGTGGTTTATCCAGTACCATATAAAATTTTTCACTTGGGCTTGTCACTTATTAAATATTTTTTTTTTAAACAAATGAGGCCACACAGCACATACAACAGTTGTACACTGTTTTGCTATAAATATTCTAAGTTGGATTAGCTTTATGGGACTATCAGATGCATTTCTTTGAACATTGCTCATGAGTTTGATTTTTCCTTGAATTGTGAAGAAAAAAATACTATCTGAAATTCAGTCATTTCAGTCTAGTTGTCCTCATAGATACGCCTTGTTAATCTAAATGTGGCTGTATCAAGAAGATTATCTGTGAAAAAGTAGACCTCAGACTCATATGTTGAAGAATCCCAGGACCTTTGTTGTGTTATTAGATTATATTCTCATAAAGTGAGATAAATCCTAAGACAACTTATTGTGTAAGAATCTCCTTCTGTCTTACAGTTTTGCTGCTTATTTTTTCCACACCTTGGATTCACATGCCACAGAAAAAATTATTCCTTTCTCAAGATAAGGCTAGCATATGGTCATTTCAGTGTCATTAAAAAAATCATGGAAGAGTGCAGATACAGACAATGAGTTTCAAGGGAATAATAAAAAACAAAAAAACATATATATATATTTCTCAAAATTTTAATACATGTATTATCAAAATGTTGAGATGTCAAAATGCTTGACCATTTTGAGAAGGAATGGGTACAACTGAAACTCAGAGTGGAGCTGGAAGGAAAAGCCTAAGAGAGAACAAGAGTGTGTGAAAGTGAAAAGGAAAGAGTGAGTAGTTAAATTTGGGAAAGGAAGAATAGTCAGTGTGGGAGAAGGGGGATGAGAAATGTTGTGGATGAGGATCACAAGGTGACTTCTGGACATGAGCTGTCCTGAGGTGTTGTACTGAAGAAGTGGTAGTGTTTGACCTTGTGTACTTTGGAGAAGAGGGACCTGAGAACAGCTTTTGGAGCCTTTAGGTTTCCTCTCCATAAATGGAACAGGCTATGGTGGTTCAGCTCTGGTGAAAGCTTATTCTGGGTCCTGGAGTCTCTTGATCTGGGAAAGGAAGCAGAGCTTCCTCTTCTTTCATTCATGTAACAGAAAGGATATGCAGAGATTTTTTGAGCTAAAATGCTGCTGTCATTTCTCCTTCCTCCCTTTTCTTCCTTGTTATATGTTTTTAAGTCTGTGCTGGCAAAGAAAAAGTGTTTGTAACATAACTTGTTTCAAAATGAAAGCCAAGAACTTCTTTCATATATCTGGGAATTTTTCTCTTCCTCTTTATTCCTTAACTTGCTCTAACCTTGCTCCAAAAGCCTTACTTCAGATCTTTTTCTCCTTTTAAATTTTTTTCTCTTGACTTTTATATAGGGGTTGCCAACACTGAAGCAGTTAGAATTAGTTCTGAGCCTGCAGTCTGCAGACATGTTCATAGATAGAGCTGAGCTAACACTTGTAAAAGCACAGGCATATTTATCAGATCACAGAATCATAGCATTGTTTTGGTTGGAAAAGATCTCCAAGATCATCAAATCTAACAGGCAACCTCAGTCTACCATGGCCATTAAAACATGTCCTGAAGTGCCTTGTTCGCATGTTTCTTGAATATATCCAAGAATGGTAACTTCTCCCTCTCCCTGTGCCAGTGCCTGACCAACCAAAAAACTAGTGCCATTTGGTCAAAAAGGATCTATCCACCCTCCACAACGAAGCCCTAGGCTGAGTTATTTCTGAATGAGGTGTTGCATCTGGATAGCACAATGTAGCTGAGTTTGCAATACTGTGAGGTCTGATGCATCATTGCCACGTGTTCAGGTGTGACACGTAAGGTTGTATAGCAACATAATGCTACCAGGAGTTGAGATTCTGCTCCTGAAGCCACCCACATCAGTGATCAACCATCTGAGAAAAGCTCAGTGATTAGACTGAAAACAAGATGTTAGTGTCCTAGGAAGAAAAAAACCAAAGTGTTCAAATTTACTTGTTGTGCAGAGTTGTTTATTGTTATGGTCTCTAATTAGATTCCATAGATCTTTCAGGCATATGGTACGTGCAAACTTAAAATAAAAAAATCTGAAATGGGATTTATTTATTTATCTTAACCTCATTTCAGCAAGTTAACAAAACTTGTGGTTAACGTCCTGGAAGCTTGCATTAAATTTCTGTGTGTAACATAGAATCATAGAATGGTTTAGGTCGGAAAAAATGCAGACCATCGAGTTCAATCCACCACTAAACCATGTCACTAAGCACCACGTCTACATATCTTTTAAACACCTCCAGGAATGGTGACTCAGTCAACCTGGTGGTTAGCCTGTTTCAGTGCTTGATAACACATTCTGTGAAGAAATTTTTCCTGTTATCCCATCTAAACCTCGCCTGCTGCCATTTGGGACCATTTCCTTTTGTCTTATCAGTTGTTACTATGGAGAAGAGACCAACACCCATCTGACTACAACCTCCTTTCAGGTAATTGTAGAGTGAGAAGGTCTCCTCTCAGCTTCCTTTTCTCCAGACTAAACAACCCCAGTTCTCTCAGGTGCTCCTCCTAAGACTTGTGCTCTAGACTCTTCATCAGCTTCTTTGCACATGCTCCAGCACCTCAATGTCTTTCTAGTAGGAGGGTCCCAAAACTGAACACAGTGTTCAAAATGCAGTCAGTACAAGGACATGATCACTGCTCCTGCTGGCCACATTGTTGCTGGTAGAGGCCAGGATGCCATTGGTCTAAAATATTTGAAGCACTTAGCAATACAATGTATAGTAAAGGAAGGAGGTGAACGTGATTTGAAAGTAGAGATACGTATAAATAAATCAAAATATCTTAATCTTTAATTAAATGTTATTCTATTTTATTTTAATTTGTAAACAGCTCATAAGGGTTACAGTGAGGTCTGTAACCCTGTAAACTGGTATGTGAATTACACACAAGTGTCACACTTACATTACGTTTTCCAGATTTTCCAAGTTTGCCAGGCTGAATGCTCTTTGGACAATGCTTCTGACAGTTTTATTAATTATTAAGGAAATAAAACAAAATGCTCAGGCCTTAACTGTATTCTTTGGCAAGTATTACACTTTGTGGAGAACTTCATAACTCTAAAAAGGAAAGAATCCAATATATTAGTTAAGCTTTTTCATTTTTTATTAATGATCTTTGCTATGTGCTTTCTTATGTGGGAAACAGACTATCAGGCAAGAAGAATGAAAACAAGAAAGAGCCAAAGAAATGTTCCTTTTAGTGTCATTCTAATGGTCTTTCATAAGCCTTATGAACAGATTAGTTTCCATTCCGTGTGCACACTTAGAAATAAAGAGATATGATACAGGACTTAGGCACTGATTATAGACCTTCAGTGTTAGGGTCAGATGCTAAAGAACCCCAAACAGCTAAATCGTCTACTCCTAGCTGTTTCTTCCACCAGAGGCTACTAAGCTGTTGTTCATGGCTCCCTGGTGGTCTGCAGGACCTTGCAAAATGTTCTGCAGATTACATGGAGGACTAAGTTCAAAGGAGTCTCGCTAGGTGGTATAATTGTGAGCTGTGTTTCAGCACCATCATGACAGATGATTTCCGTGACACAAGACAGGACTTGCACCATGCTTGGCGTTGGCATTCTACTAGAATTTCCACTTACACAGTTAAGGATCTCCATGCACTTACCAGACACTTGCTTTCAAGTGTACGCAGTGACTCCATTTGCCTGTGAAATCTTGTCATAGCTGAATGCCAAGTGTCAGTATAGAGTATGGACAGGTCTCATTTCAAGTGGGTAAAAACTGGCCTTCTCTGTAGCTGTTACTGCATAATAAGATTACAGTGAGAGTCACTAGATGACACTGTGACATAGTTTCACACAATCTTTTTTCTTAGTGACTGTGTTCAGTCTTTAAAGATACACTCTACTGTCTCCTGCATTGCAGTTCATGTTTACAGTGATGCAAGAACCAGGACGATTTTCTCTCTGATTAAATCTTTCTAACTCAACTTTGCAGGAGAAGAGAGTTGATATTTAATTTTGGTCAAGACTGAATATAATTAGCATGCCAAACACACAGCTTTTTGACAGCAATGACGCTCTATTAACCAAGAGATCTGCAGAGACCTCTGACCTTGGAGAACTCAAGACATACTTACATCTACCAGAGGACAAGGCAATGGTGGCAGAGTTTACTGAGTGATCTCATGTAGTGCCTATTGAGTAAGCAAGTCAGCAAGGGGAGCTCTCAACTGCTTTGCTGAAGTCCACTTGACCTTACAATTCAACCTGGTTCCACCGTGGAGTGATGAGCTATTTGGAGAGACTGTTACCTTCCACGTGGAAGCTACGCTTTCTCTCAGACCTTCTCCTGGTGGAGGGGTAAGAGCCTCTGATCTGAAATAAAGCCCTTTTTTTTTTCTTCTCCTCTGAATAAGTCTGAAATAGTTAGACTCACCAAAGTCTATATTTTTATGCTGTCATTTGCAACATTATGATTTTACTGCAATGCAAGCAGTGGTGTGCAGTAATTGTCAAGTTCCAGACATAGTTACATTTTTGCCACTTGCATATTATCGCAGAGTTTCCAAATATCAACTTGAGGCTTTTCAGATGGTAAAGTCTTGAAATTAAAACTGAACGGAAGTGGCACACTTTTAGAGTTGGTAATTTTTTATTGTGGATTTTTTTTTTTTGGTGTGTTTGTGTTTGGGTTTTTTTTTTGTTTTGTTTTTAATTTACTTGTAAATGTGTATCTGAAAAGCTTTCTCAACAGAGTAGTTCTGTGAGTAATATAACAGAAGGTGATTTTTAAAAATTTCTTTTTTATTTTGAGTTGCCCTGCTGGATTAGTTTACTGGGTAGGAAAGGTTATTTTAGGGAAGTGACAGCAGCATTACAAGCACAGCTCTTAAAGCTCTTGTAGCTGCTATTCACTGTGTGGAAGGAAGGAAGGAAGGAAGGAAGGAAGGAAAAAAGAAAAGAAAGAAAGAAAGAAAGAAAGAGAAAGAAAGAATATTTCAGAAAGATGTCTGAGGAGAAAAAAATTCCTTGCATCATTTTTCTCGACTGGTTGACAGCACATTTTCATAGTCCAGTCATAAAATTTTTTAAGACTGATAGGATGTTATACATTCACTTATAGATTTATTCATATAAAGATGCTATTGTTTTGCTAGTGAAAAATGCAGTATGCTAGTAACGCTTAAATGATAAGATGATAAAAATTGTTTGCACAGGTTTATTTTTTCTTTAAAAGAAGAATAAAACCAGTAATAATAATAGACTGATTTTTTTAAATCACTAGTGTCAGAGAGAACTCTACCCAGGATGCGTCAATTTACAGCATGCTATTTGAACACTCAGTCACTAACATTCGCTATCAGTGAGATACATATCTGGTCTAAGTCAGGTAACCCTGCTTATGATATATAGCCCTCTGATGCTCCTGTTTCTCTCTGCTGTCCCTGCAATGACATTGGACAACAGGGTTAGGTCAGATACCTAACCTTATTTCCTTAATGTTGCATGAATTGAATTCCAGCTTCAAGTCACAAACAAACATGATTTTACATTGAGTGTGAACAAAGCAAATAATCAATAATTTATTACCATTAATTACAAACATTTATTACCATTTTCACTTGTTATAAATTCACTATGTTACACTGTAGTCAAAGTTGTGTCTGCAACTCTGTTCAGATACATGACATCTAGCTTTAACAGAGGGCATTGTTTCAGCCTTACAAATAACGTAGGTCTAGCTTATCATGGGATGCAAGTATCACAGTAAAGCATGGTAAACAGCCTTAAGTACATCCTGTGCTGCTGTGATTGTGACATCCAGCCTTGCTGTGGTTCCAGTGCTACTGTGATTGTCTTGCTGTGTTGACTCAGCTAATTTACACCTGAAGAGCACGTTTGTTTGTATCAGTCCCAATCACTTCGATTGCCATGTAGACATGCTCTGAATCATTAAGATTTTAAATCTGTCATTATAATTTAAACACATGAAAGCGAAACAGGGTGGATATCTTTTCCCTATGCAATGAATTTGATATGTCTAAAGCAAAGGTGGCTTAATTTATGCATACTATGTTTTGCAATTGCAGAGCCACCAATGTTTTTCTTGGATAACATTTTTTCCCATCAAAAGGTCAGAAGAACTTCAAAATGACATGATGGACTTTATCTGTTTGTTTGGAAAAAAGTATCTGGTTTTTGCCATAGCAAGTTATCTTAAATTGTTTCAGTTGTATGGTATAAGATTTTCTAATAATGCCATATTTTACATGTATTTATACAGCAGTTGAGTTTTGACTACTCAGATAGTAGTAGACTACTCAGACACAGATCTGTGCAGTTCTATAATTGAGACATTCGCAGTTTTGCAGTTAAAACTATTTTGGCAGAGACCGAACATAAAACTTTGGATAGCTGCATCATGATAAATCTTTTGAGTCCTGTTCATCTCTACTCTCAAAGATATTAAATCAATACAAATCTCATGACTGGCTGTATGCAATATGTGAATGATATTTGTGACAAGGTTTGGATTTTTTTTTCCTCATTTATATGTGTAGCATATGCAGCTGCACCACTAAAGTTGATAGTGTTTAAGAGAGTTGCAATGTTAGGGGCATGGTTTACCTGAGGTGTACAATGGAGATTGCATCTTTCGTAGTATTAGAGGCAAAATATTCTACAACTGTTTGATATAAGTGAGCTAAGGTCTTCCTATTGCTTCTGTCACATCACCATAAATTTATATATCTGCCAGCAGCCTCCTTGACTACTGGTACTGACTTTTAGCAGGACATACACTATAACTGGGAGACTGAAGCATAGATGGCCCACATTGTGGAGTATGGTGACTTTTGATTCTATTTGTAGTCTTTACTTGGAATTTTGTGTGTGGAGTTGCTTATGTCAGTATGATTTTGGGTGCGATTCAGACCCTATTTACAGTGTTAAAAACTTTATTAGACACTGAAGGTTTTATTGATTTTGTCTAGTTTTAGAGAAGTCACTTTTTAAATTGAGAAAATGTGTCACAAAATATGATATTTAAGTTTGATGAGTGTGAAATGTGTCTACAGTGAAACTGTGTTATTTCTAACTATAGTGTTTGAAACTGTTTTAATTCCTAGCCATAGCTATAGTCCAAGAAGACAGTAATCCCTCCTTCATTTTAGCGGATTCTGATGTGATAACTACATAAGTTAAAGCTCCTGAAATGTGGTAAAAGTAGCAAAAAAGTAAATGGCAACAGGAAGTGTCATTTTCTTCTTTCAGGACTGCAAGACATGCTGTATAATACAGGGTATCCTGTATATATAGTGAAGTCAAATATGCAAGCATGTAGGGCACACTCTTTTCTGGACTGTCACGACAACTGTGCTTTTCCAAACATGCAGCAGCTCAAATGTCCAGAGATTCTGTAGAACAGCCACTGCATCTATGCCTATTGCCTATCCAATTGCTCTAAGTTCATTCCTTGTGTGTAAACAGTGCACTGTGGCTTTCTATCCATCACTCTTTCAGATTTCACCTTCTTGCTAATTCACATTTCATGACATGCCTTCTAAAAATAGTTGTATGCTTTTGGGGTGCTGTCAGGAAGGTTGCCAAAGCTGCAAAAAGGTATTAATAGGGATCTGCAAAGGCTGTTGACTCAACCTATATCTCACTGTTAAGCAAAAGTTACTGAGACTTTTCATGAGCATTTTTTATCACTACCATACCTCTATGCTACTTACACTTCACAAAGCAAAATATCCCAAGACGCTATTCCTCCTGCATCTGCAGTGAGAGAGTCCACTACTTATTTTGCTTTTTGCAGAAAACTTTCAATGACTTCAGTGAGAGTGCTAAGTGCGTATTAGCTGAAAAATACTTAGATATCAGTATTACATAGTGGAATCAGCACAGAAGTGGAGGCTACTTCAGCAGTGAATGGGCACAGGGCACAAAGAACACACATGCATACTAAAACTAGGCTTCATTAGTCTTGTTCACTGAGCAACTAGTCTTTAAATTATGGAATGCTCTTGAATGTACCTCATTATTGAGCCTCTGGTAAGTGTCTTTTCCACTTAGTCAGTTTGTTTATTCATCCTTGATTCCAAGGATTTGCTCAATTTTCTAGTAAGTATAATATATTTCCTATCCAGATGCCACATGGGATTACTAGACAATTTACTTATCTGGACAAAATAAATGTCTTTCTTTTGAAGCCTGGAGTAACTCACATCCTTCTCAGCTCTCTACTGGAGAATGAAAACTCTTTGAGAAAAAGAAGTAAAATCTTCCATGGTGACATACTATCGTATTCTGTTGGATGATCCTTGGTATTTTTCCACAGAATGAGTCAGCAGAGGCTAGAATCATAGTGCATTAACCTCTCCCATCTCACTTTTTCCATACTCCAGTTCCTTGGAGAGCTTTTAGATAGATTTGAACAAGCTAAAATGGCAGTTGTGGGACTGCAGCAGCTGTTTAAGTTGTCTCAGTAAGGTATATTATTTAAAGTTGGCCTTGATTCTAGTATCATCGGCTCCCTGGTGTCAAAGAGCTTTTTCATCTTTTCATCTTCTCCTCTCACCTTTTACTTTGATTTTTGGCTGAAAACATTGTAAACTCTAGTTTAGTGGTGTTAGGTGGAGAGAGTTCAAACCAAGGGGTTTGAGTTTAAGACTGTTTTCAAAATAACTATAAAATATGGAATTTATGTTATTCACAATATGCTGGAGGTCAATTTGCCCTCAAAACATAGTGTCTGACAATTGTGCTTTCTTAGTGTGGGTTAGAAAAAGAATATAGTAGACTTAGGAAAACATCATAATTTAAGAAGTGACACGTTTCAACAAAGACATAAAACTGTAGGCAGTACAGAAAAGAAGCAAAACCTTAGGAAACCATTACTTCATTAGGACAAATATTTTACGTCTTTTAAAAGACTCCTTATTAAAAAAGGTGAGCTCTAGGACATTCATGTTTGTGTGAGACGATAAAGCTGCCATTTGAGAACAAGAAGTGCTTCTCTCTGTGGTTAAATTGATTATTATTAAGATTTCATCAAATTATTTTAAAATAGTTAAACTGAGTATATGCCTTAGAGTCTGCACACAGTTATTTTTAATATTCTTTTATCTTACACTTGTAGTGGTCAAGCCAGTCAGGAAAGTCACCACCAGACAGTAAGTATGCAGTCTGTGAAGCAAAAGGAAGATGCTGAGCAAGGGCTCATTTGCTTGTTCTTACCAGAAGTTTTTCCTCATGATGAACTCCTTACTAAAATATACAAATGTACCCTTCCATTTCACACATTGCTTAGCTGCTCCCACCATTTCTTTGGTATGCCTTTCCTTTCTATTTAAGCATATGGGCTCATATACATGATCTAAAATTATCTACTTTCACTATGAACTGTCAATCAGGGGGTACTAACAGAAAAAGAAAGAGCTTAGATTTTAACTTGGCTGCATGTTGATTCAGGATTTATCTTCTCTATGAATGGGAGGAAGCTGTAAGAACTCTGTATCCCACTGGAAATACCAGGGTTTTTCTCTTACCAGCAGAGAAGTGTGGCAGTTCCTGCTTAGCTCAGGAAAACTGTGACATCTAACTCCCTGTTAATACCTTTGTATTTAAGCAGAGAATTTTTGTGATTATGCTTGAAGGAGAGAGAGGCAGGAGAGGTGTGGGGAAAGGTTACCTCTTTGTCATGTTTTCTGTGTCTCCAGATTCATTTAGCCTTATCTGTGTATTTTAGATTGTAAGCTCTAAGATGCCATAACCAATTTTACATATGCCTTTAATGACCCATCACTGGTATACAACAGATAACTAGTTACTAATTGTTGGGGTTTTCCAAGAACTCCCCCCCCATTCCCCCCTCCCCCCCCCCAAGAACGCTGAGAAACTAAAACTGCTTGCAAAAAAGTGTCAGTTTCAAGGAAACTTCTGATAAATAAAACTTTGGGGAAAATAGTTTGAAATCTTCTAAACATGTTGTTCTTACAATTTCTAAACAGAAAGTTGATTTCTCAGTTCAGAATCTCTTTCAGTCTTAAAGATCAATAAGCTTAGAATGAAACATTTTATTATGGTTTATAAAATCTTGAAATAATCCAAACGACTTAAAAAAAGAAACAAACCAAAAAACCCCCAAACAAAGCAAAACAAACCATTTTGTTAATGCTTTACAAACAATATGAGATTCTCGCTATACCCGCAAAAAACATTTTACATGCAGCTCTGCTAAGCAGTGATTAACTTCCCTTTGTGTTGAACTTTAAGAATGGTTGGAAAGTAATCAAATTAAGTAGTGCATTTTGTTTTGGTTTTAGAATTCAGACTTATGAAAAAATGACACCCATTTTGAATGAATTTGTTTACTGCTAGATTTTTTTTTACATGGATTGTAATTGTCAATTCTAATGATTTCTTATTAATTAATTGACTTTTAGTATACTGCATAACAAAGTTAACTTGCTGACCAAGCCCCTCTCCTGTTTCTAAAATACATCTGCTGTATCTGTATTAGCATACATAAGATGTCTAAATATTTTCACTTAAAACTGTTTTGGACAAAAATAATGCCATTTTGGCACAGAAAGCAGAGTTGCGAAAAGCTGTAAGGGTAGAGGTAGGCTGCATAGTGTTAAAGTTGGAACAGAAAAAATGCAGAACAGAATAGACAAAAAGACAAATGCAAACCTTTGCAGTCACTCCTTGGCTTCCACTCTCGTGAGACGTTCTTGGGTGTTTCTCTGCTGCCTTGATAAATAAGAGACAGAAAAAAAGGAACATGAGAAGATAGTGGCTGATGGGAGAGTAGAGACAAATAAGGAGGATTTTGGATAAAATCAGTTAAATATAGAAGAGAAAGACGTAATTAATAGTAAAAAAAAAAAATCAATCTATTTAGAAATAAAGACAGAGGACAATCATAAATAGCATAAGTGATAGTCTTGTAACAAGATGCTATACAGTCATGGAGCAACACAACACAGAGATCCAAATGCAATCATTTGTGAAGCATGTATGTGGCTTCTATGTACTTTTACATGTGACAGCGTTTGATTCACTCTGGAGACAAGGACACATGTCTACTATTGAGTCCCCAACACTGTTTCTGTCAACGTCTCTGTGCTGCTTGGATAGCTCCAGTTTCAATACTGTTTTTTGTTAGGTATCAGATAGCTTCTGGGAACAGCCTGAAATCTTGTGGAATACAGCTTGGCTCCATGCTTGCCATTTGGAGAGAGACTAATTTGTATTTATTTGTCAATCTCTATCATTTTAGAATTTTAAAAACTAAGTTAATGAGTTACGTATAGTGCAAATGAAGAGCACGCTACAGCATTACTGCTTCTTTCTAGATCAGATCATTTTGGAGTACACGTTTTCTTGGCATGAATCTAGAATGTGGATACCTAAAAGGGAAATGCTTGATTTTTTGTTGTCATCTATGTAATGTTCTCAAATAAGTGTTTCCATTCTCACCCACTGAGACTTTCAGCTAGGTTTTAATTTTCACATTATGAAGACGTGACGAATACATGAGCAGTTACTCAGGTTTGCTGGTCATAGTTTGATGTTAATTACAAAGCATAGATCTGCAGCGGTGATGTAGCCCAAATCTATCAAACATTGATCTTTTTCCATGTCAGCAGATATGGAAATGAAAAGAAAAAAGGAAATCTTGAGCTGAAGAGCAGTTAGAACCTGTTGCTTTTGATCTATCTCAATAGATAGGCAAAACACTGCAATGATGAGTCCACCCTCTATTTACAGTATACACAATTCATGACAGTGTTTTTTATAACTGTAAAAATTGCACTTAATAAATATGAGAAGATACAGGTTTTCCTGATTACTTAAACCTAAATGTTTATTCAAGCTTTCATGAGAAGTTTGTCTTAATTTAAACAGAGCTAAGGCTGCTGAACGGATGCCATTTTTTTGATGCGGGCTCAGCACACATGAAACAAGTTTTAATACCATCCACACTCATTTAACTGGTAGATGTATTCTACAGAGGCTTTCTTTCAGTGGAGTTTGCCTACTGCAATCAGAATGAAACTGAAGTTGACTTTTTATAGGTAGATTGTATTTAAAGGTTTTTATCCTCCATTTCATGCAATAAAATGAATGATTGCTGGCTTTATTAAAACAAAAAGCAACACAACAGAAGAAATGCCTATAAATATTGCTGCTATAGTTCAGAGCAGTGCAGTGTTACTTGTATTTTCCCTTTTAATGTTGATGTTATGTAGAAGTTGAAGGCACTAACACATTGTGGATATTGCTGCTGAGAAGGAGAAAGGAAAAAGATAGTCTTGAAACACAGCCTGTGAGATGGCACAAAGCCAAGGTACTGAAAAATGGCAAACGTCACATTTAACAGCTGGACGCAGAAATATTTCTCTTTAATTTGGAAGGAGAAAATTTTTTTCACAGCAGGGCACTCTCAAAAGAGCACAACATCAAAGAGGGTGGGTCTCTCCAGTCAAACATCATCTGGCTCCAGTGATGGAGCAAAATGAATGAACTGTCAGGACTTTTTTCCAGTGTGTATGTTTTTGCCAAGTGAAAAGTAAAAGGTTCAGTGGCTTGTTCTGATCACAGACCAAATCCTGATAATGGAAAGCTGATTCCCTAAGGTCTTCGTCTGATCAGCTGACAGGCAACATCTGAAGAAGACCCTAGATTGATTGATGGTCCACTTTGTATTGATGGCCCCTGCCACCCTTAGAGATAAGTGAGATATGCCAAATGCTTAACAGCTCTGGAGAGCTCCTGTGATTGTGACTCAAGCAATGTTCTAATCTAATGTTATAATCCTCACAGAAACAAACTCTCTTCCAAAGAAACTTAACATGATACTTACCAATACCAGGCCTGCAATCTGGCAAGAAAAAAACCTATTTCACATTCTCCATTGTGCATCCACTACCAAGACCAGCACTACTCCTTAATGAACTCTTTCATCTGCTTCTTGACTCTGACTTCAGCCCTGAAGCAGATGCAAACTATTACCATTCTAGTTTTCTGACAATCCTATAATCTTACAAATTTGAAGGAATAATACAACACAGACATATTTTCAATATAAAAACATGGCAACACACTTTGTACAGCCATTACTCATTTGTTTTATGAGGAATCTCAGGCACAGTTTATCATATACTTTATTACTTGACCTTTTAATCATCATCTGGGGAACTTAGCATTCCAGACATTCCAAAATATTTCAAACTAAAAATATCAGTGTGCCTCATTATTTAAAACTCACAAAGGAATTAAGTAATACTTTCTAAAATATGTCATTTTTACTGAAATTCCTCATTTATGGTGAACCCTAATGAGATGTTTAAAAAGAGAATTGAAAGAATTATCTGTGAGGTTCAGATTGCTGCAGTGAATGGGTGTTTTGTTGAGATAGATGTTCTACACAGTGGAGAGGTCCTACNAAAACAAAAAACAACCAACCAAAAAAAACCCTAAATATCAAAATTCTGGTTTTCTGTAGTCACGGGAGCAAGACACATAGTTTCAGTACTTGCTGTAAGTCACATTACAAATCTTTTTGCAGAGCAAGACCCGAACCCATCAGTCTGCAGAGCAATTGCACTGTCTGAAAAGAGATGCTTAGTGGCATGTTAAATCTTGGAAACTATCTAAGACATATAGAGCAGGCTGACAGGTAAGGCAGAAACTGGAAAGTTCTGCCTGCCTTCTGGTGCAGTCACTGGATGCTCAATGGGATGTTCAGGGCCATCAGAAACACTAGTGGAAACTTAAGCTTAGGCATTTGATTATTATTCCCAATCCAAGAAGGCAGGGATCTGTTGGAGAGAGATCAACGCAGAGCTACAGGGATGACTGCAGGCTTTGAACAGCTCTCCTGTGAAGACTCAGAGGACTGGGACTGTTTAATCTTGAGAGGAGAAAAAGTCTGAGGGTGGATCAGCTTATCAATGTCTATAAATATCTGAGAGGTGAGTGAAGATGAAGGAGATAGTCTCTTTCCAGTGGTGCCCAGCAACAGGGCAAGGAACAACGAGTGCCAGCTAAAACACAGGAGGTTCACCTCAGCATGAGGAGACATTTCTTTGTGGTGAGGGTGACGGAACACTGGAACAGGTTGCCCAGAGATTTTGTGCAGTCTCCTTCTCTGAGGCTTCCCAAACTGCCTGGACAGACTCCTGTGCAGCTTGCCCTGGATGATTTTGCTTTGACAGGGAGTTGGACTTGATGATATCTAGATGTCCCATCCAACTCCTACCATTCTGTGATACCATTATTACTCTTTGCATTCTAGTCCAGCACAAAACTTTGCAGATGACACCAAGCTGGGGGCAG
>WAAF01006489.1:5539-19327 GCA_013400475.1 Tricholaema leucomelas
CCACCACCTCCCTGGGCAGCCCATTCCAATGCCAATCACTCTCTCTGACAACAACTTCCTCCTAACATCCAGCCTAGACCTGCCCTGGCACAGCTTGAGGCTGTGTCCCCTTCTTCTGTGCCTGGCTGCCTGGCAGCAGAGCCCAACCCCACCTGGCTACAGCCTCCCTGCAGGGAGCTGCAGGCAGCAATGAGCTCTGCCCTGAGCCTCCTCTGCTGCAGGCTGCACACCCCCAGCTCCCTCAGCCTCTCCTCACAGGGCTGTGCTCCAGGCCCCTCCCCAGCCTTGCTGCCCTTCTCTCAACACCTTCCAGCACCTCAACATCTCTCTTGAATTGAGGAGCCCAGAACTGGACACAGCACTCCAGGTGTGGCCTGAGCAGTGCTGAGCACAGGGGCAGAAGGACTGCCCTGCTCCTGCTGCCCACACTGCTCCTGAGCCAGCCCAGGATGCCAGCAGTGTCCATCCTACCTGAGCTACAGGGATGAGGAGCAAATCCCCTCTGGAAGAGCAGCTCTGCA
Organism: Tricholaema leucomelas; assembly: GCA_013400475.1. NCBI lineage: Eukaryota > Metazoa > Chordata > Aves > Piciformes > Lybiidae > Tricholaema lacrymosa > Tricholaema leucomelas. The sequence goes on from WAAF01006489.1 coordinate 6,061, forward strand.
GAGTGGGACACGGAGGCAGCTCACTCAGCAGCACTGATGGAACAGCCAATGGCACTTAGCACTTCTCCACTCCACTGCTCCAAGCTGAGAAGCAGGGGCAAAGCCTTTACTTTGCACTTCTCCTGCTCACACCTTGGGTCTGAGCAAAAATGCATTTCTCAGTTTGTCATTCACAGTGAACTCCCCAGGGTGTGTCCCAGCTGATGAGGTATCTGCACCCCACTTCTCATGTCCACACACAGCAGGGCAGTTGGGTACCTCCCTCAGCTTCTCTCTCTCTCCATCTTCTTCATCTTTTCTTCTCCCTACACAAAGAACTTCATTTTTCCAAACTGTAGATTCGTAGAGCAACTAAATTTGTTTAAAGCCTGATAGGTTTCCTTGCACATTTGACTTTGGAGTCTACAGAGTTCTGACTGAAGGCTTCCCCACATCTCTTCCATGCAGTGTCTCTGACGGACAGTGAATCATAGAATTATAGAATCCAGCAGGTTGGAAGAGAGCTCCAAGCTCCTCCAGCCCAACCTAGCACCCAGCCCTGCCCAATCACCCAGACCATGGCACTAAGTGCCCCAGCCAGGCTTGGCTTCAACACCTCCAGCCACAGCCACTCCACCACCTCCCTGGGCAGCCCATTCCAGTGCCAATCACTCTCTCTGCCAACAACTTCCTCCTAACATCCAGCCCAGACCTGCCCTGGCACAGCTTGAGGCTGTGTCCCCTTGTTCTCTTGCTGGCTGCCTGGCAGCAGAGCCCAACCCCACCTGGCTACAGCCTCCCTGCAGGGAGCTCCAGACAGCAATGAGCTCTGCCCTGAGCCTCCTCTGCTGCAGGCTGCACACCCCCAGCTCCCTCAGCCTCTCCTCACAGGGCTGTGCTCCAGGCCCCTCCCCAGCCTTGCTGCCCTTCTCTCAACACCTTCCAGCACCTCAACATCTCTCTGCAATGGAGGAGCCCAGAACTGGACACAGCACTCCAGGGGTGGCCTGAGCAGTGCTGAGCACAGGGGCAGAAGAACCTCCCTTGTCCTGCTGCCCACACTGCTCCTGAGCCAGCCCAGGATGCCATTGGCTCTGCTGCCCACCTGGGCACTGCTGCCTCCTCTTCAGCTCCTCTCTCCCAGCACCCCCAGCTCCCTCTCTGCCTGGCTGCTCTCAGCCACTCTGTCCCCAGCCTGTAGTGCTGCTTGGGGTTGTTGTGGCCAAAGTGCAGAACCCTGCACTTGGCCTTGTTCAGTCTCATCCCATTGGCCTCTGCCCACCCATCCAGCCTGGCCAGGTCCCTCTGCAGGGCTCTCCTACCCTCCAACAGCTCCACAGCTGCTCCTAGCTTGGTGTCATCTGCAAACTTACTGATGCTGGACTCAATCCCCTGGTCCAGATCATCAATAAAGATGTTGAACAGGACTGTGCCCAGCACTGATCCCTGGGGCACACCACTAGTGCCAGCTGCCAACTGGATGTGGCACCATTCACCACCACTCTCTGGGCTCGGCCTTCCAGCCAGTTCCTGACCCAGCACAGAGTGAATCTGTCCAAGCCATGAGCTGCCAGCTTGGCCAGGAGCTTGTTGTGGCAGACAGTGTCAAAGGCTTTGCTGAACTCCAGGAGCTTAGACTGCAGCCTTCCCCCAGGTAAGGACAAGACGAGGTGTGTCTGCCCATCACTCCCTCCTTCAGCTGCCTCTTCTCACAAAGCTTGTAGGCAGTTTAATCATCCCTAAAGCTCCTTCCTTTCTGCCAGATATTGCTGAGTGTTGGCTCTGCAGAGTGTTGGCTCTGCAGAGCTGAGCTCCGTGCGCGCTCGCAGAGCTGGGGCTCCGCTCAAGTGCTGCTTCTCTGTGTGTTGTGAACAGCATTTTAAACCCTGCTGCCCTCACTGCCTCAGTTGCCCTGAGAGCAGGTTTGCAAAATGCTTTCTCAAGGAAAAGCACTTTCCCAAATCCTCCTGGGAATCAAAGCCTACATCCATGAAATTGGTCTGAGGGCTGGATGACCTCCACTGCGAAGAAAAGCTGAAGGAGTTGGGATTGTTCAGATAGAGGAAGCTACTGGGAGACCTTTTTGCAGCCTTCCAGCATATAAAGGGAGCTTATAAGGAAGATGAAGAAAGGTGAAGACTTTTCAGGAGTGCCTGCAGGGACACAAGAGGGGACAACAGTTTAAAACTGAAAGAGAGTAAGTTTAGATTGGACATAAGGAGGTGTGAGGGTGGTGAGTCCCTGGAACAGGTTGCCCAGAGCAGTTGTGGTTGTCCCCTCACTGGAAGTGTCCAAGGTCAGGTTGGATGGGCCCTGGAGCCTCCAGGTCTAGTACAAGATGTATCTGCCCAGATACATTAGTTAGGTGAGGGGCCTGGAACACAAACCCTATGAGGAGAGGCTGAGGGAGCTGGGGGTGTGCAGCCTGCAGCAGAGGAGGCTCAGGGCAGAGCTCATTGCTGTCTGCAGCTGCCTGCAGGGAGGCTGTAGCCAGGTGGGGTTGGGCTCTTCTCCCAGGCAACCAGCAACAGAACAAGGGGACACAGCCTCAAGTTGTGCCAGGGGAGGTTCAGGCTGGGTGTTAGGAGGCATTGGAATGGGCTGCCCAGGGAGGTGGTGGAGTCACCATCCCTGGAAGTGTTCAAGAGAAGACTGGATAAGGCACTTAGTGCCATGGTCTGGTTGACTGGATAGGGCTGGGTGCTAGGTTGGGCTGGATGAGCTTGGAGGTGTCTTCCAACCTGGTTGATTCTATAATAATGGGTACTAAAGGATGCCCATGGCAGGGGGTTAGACTATGTGGTCTTGGAAGTTGCCTTCCACTCCAAGCAATCCAATTCTGTGATTCTTTGAACTGAAAATCCTTTTAGTAGCTGATCAGCTCCTCATGGGGAGTTTATTTGCAGGCACTCAGTGACCTTGGGGGAAGTGCCTGGTCTGGCAGGTGACAGTGGAGACAAGGAGGTGTCTGAACCCCTAACTGCCTTATGGCTCTGCTGCCTCAACTCTCCTCCAGCAACTCCTGTGCTGCCCTGAGACCCACTCTGGTACAGTGGCAGTGAGCAGCGACAGGTTGAAGGCACAAGGCCAGTGGAGGACAGACACTGGTATCAGTCCTTCAAAGATGTGGTGTTCAAAACCTGAGGACCCAACCTTTGGGACCATATCCATCCACCCACCAGCATCAACAGAGCTGTGGGACACACACCTTGTGTAAAGCCTTTCCCTGCTGCTATCCCAGGCAGACCATGGATGGGTCCATGGCACAGTGACTGCTTTCTTTGCAGGCTGCAAGGTGTTTCCTGACAGCAGCCCAGAGGCAACCTCCTCTCCCTGCCAGCAGACAGCTGGACACCATTTCCCATGCTACTTTAAATAGCAAAGACACTGGCACAGGGTGAGGGTGGTGAGACACTGGCACAGGTTGAGGGTGGTGAGACACTGGCACAGGTTTCCCAGGGAGGTTGTGGAGCACAGAATCACCCAACGTGATCAAAGATCACGTTGGGTGATTCTGTGCTCCACAACCTCCCTGAAGGTGTTCAGGACCAGGTTGGATGAGGTCTTGAGTGACCTGTTCTAGTGGGAGGTGTCCCTGCCTGGATGAGCTTTGAGGTCCCTTCCAACCTGAACCATTCTATGGTTCTATGTGGGACTCAGCTGCTGGCTGCACCATCCTTAACCAGCAGTTCTGCCTAACCAGGGAGGTCTCACTTGACTGAAGGTTAGAAAATATGATGCCTAGCACAGAACCATCCAGGTGAGCAAAGCCCCTCAGGAGCACCAAGCCCAGCCTAGAACCCTGCTCTACAAGATTCACCTTAAACCATAGCCCCAAGCATCACATCCAAACCACCCTGAGACACAGCCAGGCTGGGGGACTCCTCCTCCTCCTCCCTGGGCAGCTCATTCCAGTCCCTGACCACTCTCTCCATGAAAAACTTCCTTCTAATGTCCAATCTAAACCTCCCCAGGCTCAGCTTGAGGCCATTCCCCCTTGTTCTGTCTCCAACTACCTGAGAGAAGAGCCCAGCAGCAGACTGTCCACGATGTGCCTTCAGGCAGCTGTAGAAAGCCTATCTACAAGAAGGGCCAGAACTATGATCCAGGAAGCTACAGACCTGCCAGTCTGACCTTGGTGCCAGGGCAGGTCCTGCAGCAGATCATCCTGAGTGCCATCATGCAGCACATACAGGGGAACTGGGCAAGTAGGCATAGGTTTGTGAAAGGCAGGTCCTGCTCAGTGAACCTGATCTCCTCCTACGGCAAGGTGACCTGCTTGATGGATGAGGAAACTGCTGCAGATGTCCACCTGGACTTTAGTAAAGCCTTTCTCACTGTTTCCCACAGCATCCCATGGCTTGCATGAGTGGATGCAGCACTGGATAAAAAGGCTGGCTGATAGCCAGAGCGTGGTGGGGAGTGGAGTGACCTCCAGCTGGTGGCCAGCCACAAGTGCTGCTCTCCAGGCCCAGCACTGGGGCCAGTGAGTGCTCTTTGATGTCTTTATCAGTGGTCCGAAGGAGGGGATGAAGGGCACCTTCAGGAAATTTGTAGGTGACACCGAGTTAGGGGGGTGAGATGTTGAGGTGCTGGAAGGTGTCCAGAGAAGGGCTGCAAGGCTGGGGAAGGGCCTGGAACACAAACCCTATGAGGAGAGGCTGAGGGAGCTGGGGGTGTGCAGCCTGCAGAAGAGGAGGCTCAGGGCAGAGCTCATTGCTGTCTACAACTACCTGAAGGGAGGCTGTAGCCAGGTGGGGTTGGGCTCTGCTGCCAGGCAAGCAGCAACAGAAGAAGGGGACACAGCCTCAAGCTGTGCCAGGGGAGGTCTAGGCTGGATGTTAGGAGGAAGTTGTTGTCAGAGAGAGTGATTGGTATTGGAATGGGCTGCCCAGGGAGGTGCTGGAGTCGCCGTGCCTGGAGGTGTTCAATCAAAGCCTGGATGAGGCACTTAGTGCTATGGTCTGGATGACTGCATGGGGCTGGGTGCTAGGTTGGATGATCTTGGAGCTCTCTTCCAACCTGGTTGATTCTATTCTATTCTATTGAGGGTAAGGAGGCTGTACAGAGGGAGCTGGACAGGCTGGATTGATAGGCCAAGGCCAATGGAATGTCCTTCTACAAGGCCAAGTGCTGGGTCCTGCACTTGGGTCATAAAAACCCCAAGAACCTTCCAGGCATGTGGCAGAGTGGCTGGAAACTGCCCCGTAGAGAAAGACCTGGGAGTGCTTGGTTGACAACAGCTGAATAGAAGCCATTGTATGCCCAGGTGGCCAAGCAGCTCAATAGCATCCTGGTGTGACCAGCAGGACCGGGGTAGTGATTGTGTCCCTGTACTGGGCACTGGTGAGGCCACACCTTGAGTACTGGGCTCAGTTTTGGCCTCCTCACTCCAAAAAGGACATTGAGGGACTGGAGTATGTCCAGAGAAGGGCAACAAGGCTGGGAGAAGGTCTGGAGAACAGGGCTGGGGAGGAGCAGCTGAGGGAACTGGAGTTATTTAGCCTGGAGGAAAGGAGGCTGAGGGGAGACCTCATTGCTCTCTACAGCTCCCTGAGAGGAGGCTGCAGCGAGGTGGGGGTTGGGCTCCGCTCCCTAGTAACGAGTGACAGGATGAGAGTAAGTGGCCTCGAGTTGCCTCCAGGTGAGTCTTGGGCTGGACAGGAGGAACAACTTCTACCCTGAAAGAGTGGCTAAGCCTTGGCAGAGGCTGCCGAGGGCAGCGGTGGAGTCCCCGCTCCCGAAGCGATTTCAAAGCCGTGCAGGTGCGGTAGGACATCCAGCGGCGACCTGGCAGTGCTGGCTGAGAGTTGGGCACGACCTGAACCATCTCTTCCAGCCGGAGCGATTCGCCGATCTCACGGCTGCCCTTCCCCGGTGCCGCCGACCCGAGGCAGCCGCCTGACGCCCGCCGCGTCCCCCCGGGCGGGGCCGACCACCATGATGTCAGGCGGGAGGCGGCGGGGGCGGAGAAGCGGGAGCCGCCGGCCAAATATAGCAGCGCTTCCTGGGCGGCGGGCGGCGCCCGGGTCCTCCCTCCTGCCGCAGTCAATGAGGAGGCAGCGGCGGCGGCGGAGCGCTGCACTCGCCGGGGGCAGCGGGGCCGGGGGGTGCCGCGGCATGGCGGGGCGCTGAGGCAGCGAGGGGCGGCGGAAGAGGAGGAGGAGGCGGCGGCGGCGGCGCGCCCCGGCTCCCGGCCCCGCCGCGGCATGGGCAGCCGCGGGGTCGTGCGATGAGCGCTCCCCCGGCGGCTCCTCTCCGAGCGAATATGGGCACAGCCGTGTCCAAAAGGAAGACGCTGAGGAACGAGGCCATGTCGTCGGTGGCGGCTAAAGTGAGGTAGGTAGGTGTCGGGCGGGGCTCCGCCGGCAGCGCCCCAGGGAGCCCCGCGGTGCCGGCGACTCTGCTCGCCCCGGCTTTGTCGGGGGCTGTGCCCGCGGGGCGCCGAGCTGAGGGCAAGGCCCCGAGCCCCTCGAAACGAGCCCAGGCGCCCGGCTGCGGGCATGACCCCAGCCTGTCCCCCAGGGCCGGAGCGGCGGCGGTGCAGGACCATCGGGGCAGGGCGGTTATCTGCTCCGGGGCTCGGGAACGGCAGCCTGGGGCAGGAGACCTTGGAGGGACCCCGGGTTGTGCCCACGGGACACCGGCGACCAGTCCCCCTTGCTGGCTGCCGCTGCGGGAACCCGCTTGCAGCCCGCTGGTGGCTGCGGACGACCGCGCTCCTCCCGCACACGGCGGAGACTCAGCCTTTGGAGAGGCAGTTTGTCCCTAAAGGTGTCCCCGCTTCTTGTTGCCGGCCCGGCCAACATCATCCGCAGGTTTTTATTTGCTGGGTTGGCACGGAATAGGTCAGAGTTGTATTCGCCAGGGCTGGATCTTTCTCATCCTCGGTAACTGGGAGCGTGGTCTGTTCGCTCGGTGCTTTCTCACGGGCTGAAACGCCAGCTGTGTGTCCGAGGGCAGAGTCATCGCCTGTCTTCAAGAGGTCTTGCTCCTCTGAGTGGGAAGCATGAAAACCTGGATCCGCCATCCCTCCCCTCTCGGGCAGCGTCCCAAGCCGCTCCGTCAGCCGGTTCGGGTGCTGCGTTGTGCCTGCGAGGTTACCTTGCTTATCCTACGGTGTAGCCTGGTCCCCTGCTTCTTAGCATCAAACATGGGGGATCCTAGCGAACGTACTGCTGCTTGATTGTACTTCGGTTGGAAAAGCTGTCACAGGTGAGCTTGGCTACAGTGCCCAGGAAGGTGGAAGTCACAGCAGTTGCCCAGTGGCTATCTGGGGGGGCATTGGCGCAGCTCTTTGGCCGCTCCTACAGCTGTGCAGAGGGGGTAGGGCTCTCGCGTCTCAGCTACATCCAGACTAGCTCTTTGCTGCTGAAAAAGACGGCAAGAAATAAACTTTTCCAGCTAGGTTATATAACATCTCCGTTGTGTTAGGCAAAACTGCGTTAGAATAACCCAGAGTCATGTGCGGGACTCGATCTGTGGTGCTGAGAGCTCTGTCACCTCTCTGTGACTGTAACTCACCATTATGGCATCTGTGCTGTGCTTGCAGGGAAGGCAGACTCGCAGCTTGGAGTGAAAAGATCCACAGATCTGTTGCTGTCTGTGTTGTGAGGGAATCCATCCTTCAAAGTCTGGAGTGTCTCTGGAGAAAGCTGTCCAGGCAGAGTCTGGAACTTTTCCTCACCTTATCCTGTGGCCTGTTCATAACCAGCAACAAACCCATGACTGCTGGCAGCAGTGTTCTGAGACCTAGAAGTGGAATTCGTTTTGGCAGGTGTCAGCCAGCTGGGTGCACAGAAGTGACACAGAATGCACCATAAGTGCTGTAGTGGGGCTCTGGGTGTGGGATTAGACAGCCAGGTGCACAAACAACATATGCTGGCTAATTGGAGAGGTATCAGGTGCTTGTGTGGGTGTTTAGGAGCAGGTAATTGCTTTGAATGCAGTGGCTTGTTAGCCTGCACCAGGCTGGGCAGATGCTACTCGGGTAGTAGCAACTGTGTAAAGCCCAGGAGGTGCCTCTGAGGCTCTGGTTTGCTCTATACCTGCTTTAGCTACTGACCTGCTGCTGTTCCGTGGGAGCTCTGAGGCACCTCAGGGTGGTGTGAACTGTGGTTGTTTGACCAGAAAAGTTACCTGAGCGGGCTTGGGGTGGGGAACAGAAAGTCCTTGAGGAGCTTAGGGTCACGGAGACTGTGGCACAGCACAGGTGCTCTTATGAGGCTCTGGCTAACCTGATCTAGGGTAGAGTGTCCCTGCCCATGGCAGGGGGGCTGGAACTAGATGATCCTTGTAGTCCCTTCCAACCCTGACTGATTCTGTGATTCTATTTGTCTCCCTGTTTGTGCCCTGTACTGAAAATGCCTAACTGAAAAAGCCTCTGGGGAGAGCAGAGAACTTGCAGAGGAGCAACCTGCATTGCCCCTCTGCATGGAGAAGGTGCTGGTGGGGATAAGTGCTGCCAGTGTGCCTCTGTCCAGGCACATCGCACCTCTGCCCAGGGAGGTGGTGGAGTCGCCGTCCCTGGGGCTGTTCGGGGCAGGGTTGGACGTGGCACTTGGTGCCATGGTCTAGCCTTGAGCTCTGTGGTAAAGGGTTGGACTTGATGATCTGTGAGGTCTCTTCCAACCTTGGTGATACTGTGAGACTGTGATCTCAGTCCCTGCCTCGTGTGCTTTCTGCCACATTCAACATTTCTACAGCAGTGGTGACCCACCTGCTGAAAGGTTTCCTCTGGGCTTCCTGGAGCACACAGTTCCTCTGCTCTGGGTCCTCTTCTGTGTATCTCTTGTGTCCTCATTTTCCATATCTACAGTGAGGACTCTGCAGGACAGTAGGGTAAGGCTACAGAGCCAGATTGTGCTGCCCAGCTCATGAGGGTTGGCGACTGGCACCACCTGTGTGGGTAGCACTGCTGCAATGGTCAGGTCCCCTGTAGCTCTCTGTAGGCAACTGTGGGCTCCTGTTCTCATCCTGCAGAAGGAGATGCCCTGGGACAGTTTCTCTGCACCTCCTGAGCCCTGCCCTGTTCATACTTCTGATTTTTCTCTCTAAAAGGAAAAAGACTCTAAAATCTGCTGCAAGCCCAAGTGGCCACTGGTGTCTGTTTCTCGTGAGTGGCCAGGCTGGGTGGGTGAGTGTGCCCCTGAGTGTCCTGCTGAGCAGGGAGCATCGTTTCCTCGCCGTCGTCAGCGATGTGATGGAAGCAGAAGGTGCAGGCTCCCTAGGTTCTTAAATCAAAATCTCTGCAGAGCGGAGGCTCAGGGGAGTCTCTTGTCCCAGAAGAATTAATTAAGCTCCACACAGTTTCTTCTGTGCTAGAGCTTTTAAATAGCTTCTAACAACACAGTGGCAGAGCTGCTCTAGGGTAGCGTTGTTGAGAGCATCCACAGTGTTGGTAACTTTGGTCTCTGTGCTCTTGCTCGCTCCGTGCACGCCACCGGGCGGGGGCTGTGGCTCGGGGCTGTTGCTTGGATCGCAGCTCAAGCGCCCGGATACAGCATCTCGCTTTTGGGCTCTTCCCTTCCTCCGTCTGCCTTTTTGCCTGGCAGCTCCCGGGGCCCCAGTGCCGAAGGCAGGCATGATGCAGTTGTCCTTGAGTGGTGACCTTGGTGCCGCCCCTCTGCCGACAGCTCCCAGGCTGCTGTGGTTTAGGCTGGCTCAGGTTCTCTTCAGGGTTCCAGCCTGAGTAGTGTCTGACACACGCTCCTCAGCTTCCTTAGCGCCCTTCAAGAGCACAGATCAAGCAAAGTCTTTGAGACAAGTGGCCCAGGGGAGGTGGTAGAAGTCCCATCCCTGGGAGCAGGTCAGGTTGGGTGGGGCTCTGAGCGACGGTCGAGAACCGTCTGGATGCTCTCCTGTGTGGTCTGCTCTAGGTGATCCTGCTCTGGCAGGGGGCCTGGACCAGATGAGCTTTCGAGGGCACTTCCATCCCCTGGCCTTCTGTGGTTCTGTGACCCGATCTAGTCGAAGATGTCCCTGCTCACTGCATGTTGGTCAGGCTGGATGACCTTTAAATGACCCTTCCAACCGAAAGCATTCCGTGAGCCTGTGAAATGAGCTCTCTCTGTCCTTGCTGCCTGCAGAACAATTCTGGCACTCCAGATGTGACAGTCCCTTGAGGCTCTTCCTGCAGCTCTGCTTTGGACCTCCAGCTTTGCTTTGCGAGTGCCCAGTGGTGTGAGCAGATGGACACGAAGCTTTCTCTTGGCTGTTCCAGAACCATCTCTCCTTGCCCTGCTTAGCACAAGAAATACATTGCCATTGAGAGCGTGGTTCAGCTTACCCAGTTTCAGACGTTGGTGTCTAGTCCAAGACAGCCCTCAGAGAGCTAAGGTTTGGTCTCACTCCCTCTCTGCTGACCGGAGAGGGCTGGGTTTAAACGGGGCCACGAAGAGTTAACTGCTGCAAAAGGGTCAAGCTTGCAGTGACAAAATGTCAGGGTGCTCGAAGGTGTCCTCATCCCAAGTTCTTTATTGCCAGGGCTTAGGTTGAAGATGTTCATGGAGTCGAAGTTTTGCCCTTGTGCATTTTCCTGGCAGTGGTGTGGGCTCTGGCGCTTTGATTGCTTTGTCCTTTCCGCTTCTGCCCGCTCCCCTCCAAGCTTTGTGGCTCTGAATTCCTATGGGAGCCTGGGGTGGTTGACTTGAAGACCCCTTGCTGGCATCCCTCTTTCCCTTTCTGGAGAGGGAGAATTCAGAATTTCGACATCTGAAATGAAAATTTCCCAGCTCCCATCTCCCACATAGAGATTTCAGCGAACTTAATTTTTGTCAGGGTATTGTTACTCTCGGGTTTAAACAACGTAGGTGTCAGCAGTCTTTAATGACTGAGCTGTTAACTGTGGAGATGCTGGCAGTGTTCTCCTCCCTGCTTGGTGACAAGAGCAGGCTTGCTGCTGGAGGAGGAGGAGGACGTAGGTCCTGATGATGCAGGAGATCTCTCCTCTCTTGTTTTCCTGAGATGCAGCTCTGTCAGGTGCTGTCACAACAGATTCCTGCTGCAGCTGCTCTGGGCAGTGCTTCTGAGGGAGCAGGAGAAGATGGTGGGTGTTCTTTCTTCTTCCATGTGATGCTCTTGAACAGTCCAGGTTGTGCTGAGCTCGCTGCCGTGCTCCAAATGGAGTTACCTCAGGTCTTTCAGGCAGCTCCGAGCGTTTCGAGATGCCTTTCCCCGCTCGGTTCAGCGTGGGTCTGGTGGACCTTTGTCTGCATCTATTTCTCTCGCAGCCGCTGGTATGCATCGGAGGCCCCTTGTAGCCTGTTGATGTGATTATTTCAGAGACAGGAGGGTGATTCCATGCCCATCACGTTGTAATTGAGATCTTTGTTACTTGATGGCTTTCCTCCTTCTAGCAAACGTCTGTCTAGACAGTCTGCGCTTCTTCCAGACATCTCCGTTTCTCTTCCAGACCAGAGTCCAGCTCTGACATCTAATGCACAGCGAGCACTGAAAGCTGCCCTCAGAAGGGCAACTGCCTTTGCTGCCCGTGGGTTGCTGCCCTGTGCTACCCTTTGCGTTGAACTGGTTCTGATGGAGGAGCTGGAGAAGGTGCTGGCGCTTGCTCGGTGGCAGTGGCAGTGTTGTCTCTCCTGGTTTGGCTCAGTGGTGCAGTGTACCGAGGCTGTGGTCTCTGGTTGATGTCCTTTTGTTCAACCAAGCTGTGCTGAGACTGTAACGTGCAGGTCTGCTCTGCCAGAGCAATGAAAGCCTCTCCAGATGAGTCAGGGCTGAACCTGTCATGTCACCAGCTGATTACCTGGCAGTGCTACCTGCTCATTTCTGTGCAGCTTTTGCAGTGTCACACACTCAGGGTTATGGCTCTTGGGCCCAGGTATCTGTAGGGCACCTTCTGCTTCACCTCTTATGAGGAGCAAGTTCTCTTTTTTAATCTCTTGCTAGTTCAGTTATCCTGAGGTGTGTTTGCTCTGAGCCCAGCTGAAGGGGGTTTGTCCAGTGCCATCAAGTGGTTTGCTGGGACTTGCCATTCAGACTGTCACACAATGGTTTGGGTCAGAAGGGGCCTTAAACATCATCCAGTTCTTAAACCCTCTGCTGTGGACAGAGACACCTGAGCAGTGTGCCCAGGTGGCCAAGCGAGCCAATGGCATCCTGGCCTGCATCAGGAATGGTGTGGCCAGCAGGAGCAGGGAGGTCATTCTGCCCCTGTACTCTGCACTGCTTAGACCACACCTTGAGTACTGTGTCCAGTTCTGGGCCCCCCAGTTTAAGAGGGACATTGAGATGCTTGAAGGTGTCCAGAGAAGGGCAACGAGGCTGGGGAGAGGCCTCGAGCACAGCCCTACGAGGAGAGGCTGAGGGAGCTGGGATTGGTTAGCCTGGAGAAGAGGAGGCTCAGGGCAGACCTCATTGCTGTCTACAGCTAACTGAGGGGTGGTTGTAGCCAGGAGGAAGTTGCTCTCTTCTCTCAGGCAGCCAGCACCAGAACAAGAGGACACAGCCTCAAGCTGTGCCAGGGGAAATTTAGGCTTGAGGTGAGGAGAAAGTTCTTCAGTGAGAGAGTCATTGGCTACTGGAATGGGCTGCCCAGGGAGGTGGTGGAGTCGCCGTCCCTGGAGCTGTTCAAGGCAGGATTGGACGTGGCACTTGGTGCCATGGTCTAGCCTTGAGCTCTGTGCTAACAGCTTGGACTTGATCTGTGAGGTCTCTTCCAACCTTGGTGATACTGTGATACCTTCCACTAGACCAAGCTGGTCAAGAGATGAACTACTGGAAGGGAACATTTGCAAAGGCAGGTAGTGGCAGGACAAGGGATAATGGCTTCAGACTGGAAGAAGCTGGATTGAGATCAGATATTAGGAAGTTCTTCCCCGGGAGGCTGGTGAGGGACTGGCACAGTTTGCTCTGAGAGGTTGTGGAAGTGTTCAAAGTCAGGTTGGGTGGGACCTTGAGCAACCTGCTCTAATGAGAGGTGTCCCTGCCCATGGAACTGGATGATCTTAAGGTCCTGTCCAACTCAAACCATTCTGTGATTCTACACTGGAGGCAAAACTGAGCTGAGAGAGAAGTGTGGTTGTACAGCTTGTGTTCATAGAATCAGTCAGGGTTGGAAGGGACCACAAGGAGCAGCCAGTCCCAACCCCCCTGCCATGCCCAGGGACACCCTACCCTAGAGCAGGCTGCACACAGCCTCAGCCAGCCTGGCCTGAAACACCTCCAGCCATGGGGCCTCAACCACCTCCCTGGGCAACCCATTCCAGCCTCTCACCACTCTCCTGCTCAACAACTTCCTCCTCACCTCCAGCCTCACTCTCCCCACCTCCAG
>WAAF01006489.1:19453-39198 GCA_013400475.1 Tricholaema leucomelas
TCACAGGATGTTAGGGGTTGGAAGGGACCCGAGGAGGTCATCGAGTCCAATCCCCCTGCCAGAGCAGGACAATCCTATCTAACACAGATCACAGAGGAACACATCCAGACAGGCCTTGAAAGTCTCCAGAGAAGCAGACTCCACAACCTCTCTGGGAAGTCTGTTCCAGTGCTCTGGGACCCTTACAGTAAAGAAGTTCCCCCTTGTGGGTAACCTCTTCTGCTGCAACTTACACCCATTGCTCTTTGTCGTGTCCCAGGGAGCACTGAGCAGAGCCTGTCCCCTCCTTGCAGCTTTCTGGGCTGCAAGTGCACACTGCTGGCTCCTGTTGAGCTTCTCCTCCTGCAGCACCCCCAAGTCCCTCTCCCCAGGGCTGCTCTCCAGCCTGGCACTGCCCAGCCTGCAGTGTTAATGCAGTGTGGTGATGCAAGGGATAGAAGAGCATGGGATGGACAGAGCAGCTGCTGCCATCTATTTGAGTTTTGCTCTGAACTGATTTCAAGCAATTCAGTGGGCAAGCCAGGAGGGGAGGAAATGACACATTAATGGTGCAGGCAAGGGCTGCTAAACGGAGGTGACTGTGAGCACAGCCAGGGCAGAGAAGGAAGACAAAAGGCTTGGCAAAGAGAGGTCAGGCATAAGGAGCAAAGGAGGTCAGGCATAAGGAGCAAGTGTGGCCAGCAAAGTCCCCTTGGCAAAGGGCACATGCAGATATCTGTGGGAGAGTATCTGAGGCCCAGCCAAGGAGATGCTGATGGCACTTGGGAAGCAGGAATGTGGAAGGGACCCACTGAGATAATAGGCAAAAAAATTAGTCTGAAGTTTGCAGTGTAATTGGCTGGAAAATGCCTGCTGCACACTGTGCTGTGCAGGCCTCCCTGCCTCATTAGCTGCTGCTAGAGAACTGTGATCAAGTGTCCACTTCTGTTTGCTTTTGGGTTGGCCTCCAGCATCTGAGAGCTGTGGAACAGCAGTGTCAGAGCTGCAGGTTCAGCTTGGGCTGGGCAGTCGTGGTTTTGAGTACCTCTGTGCTGCTGCCTCTGCTTCTGACCTGCAGGGAGAGGTCTGGGCATTGCCTGTGCTCGGGGGGCTCTGGCACTTGGGGTTCCTCAGACCCACAGGCTGCACTGGCTTGGAAGTGACCCTCAGAGGTCATCTTGTGCAACCCCCTGTGGGCAGGGACACCTTCACCTAGGTCAGGCTGCCAAGGACCACATGGAATCTGACCTTGAATGTCTCCAGGGATGGGGTCTCAAACTACATCCCTGGGCAACCTGCTCCAGCATCTTACCACCCTCACTGTGCAGAACTTCTTCCTGATGTCCAACCTAACTCTGCCTTGCTCCGGTTTCAAACCACTGCCCCTTGTTCTGTCCCCATAGGTTCTTCTCAACAGTCCCTCCCCAGCTCTCCTGCAGCCCCTTCAGGCACTGGAAGGCTGCTCTAAGGTCTCCCTGCAGCCTTCTCCAGGCTGAACAGTCCCAGCTCTCCCAGCCTGTCCCCACAGCAGAGCTTCTGCAGCCCTCTGAGCATCTTGGTGGCTTCCTCTGGGCCCTCTCCAGCAGCTCCAGGTCCTTCTTGTGCTGGGGGCCCAAGCTCTCCTGTAGCTGGAAGGCTGCTCTGAGGTCTCCCTGAAGCCTTCTCCATGCTGAACAAGCCCAAACTCTCCCAGCCTGTCCCCACTGTGCTGATTTGAGGCTAACTGAAATATTCCAATGAAAGAAATTAGATTATTGGATGTGAAAAGAGTAATAATTATAAAGTTTACATCATTAATTTTGTTTCTGAAAGGGATTAAAAAGCCAAAAAGTAAACAGTTTGTCCCCCTCTGCTCTGAGACCATAGCTCCTATCACTTCTCCTTTGCTCCACTCTAATCTCTTCCACTAACAGCTAAGGAGTGAAACTTTGCTGGTTGTTTTCTGTCTGGGGGAGAGAGAGAGGCTTTGAGTCCCTTCTGGGCAGTTTCTTTCTCCAGGAGGGGATTTGGATTTCTGTATGATTTCTAACCTGTAAATATCTCTCCAGTGTCTGCAGAGACAGGGGGAAATTTAGGCTTGAGGTGAGGAGAAAGTGCTTCAGTGAGAGAGTCATTGGACACTGGAATGGGCTGCCCAGGGAGGTGGTGGAGTCGCCGTCCCTGGAGCTGTTCAAGGCAGGATTGGACGTGGCACTTGGTGCCATGGTCTGGCCTTGAGCTCTGTGGTAACAGCTTGGACTTGATGATCTGTGAGGTCTCTTCCAACCTTGGTGGTATTGTGATACAGGGAGATGCTTCTGAATTTTGCTGTGCTGTGAATAGAGCTTTATCTTACCTGGAATCATAGAATCTGCCAGGTTGGAAGAGAGCTCCAAGCTCCTCCAGCCCAACCTAGCACCCAGCCCTGCCCAATCACCCAGACCATGGCACTAAGTGCCCCAGCCAGGCTTGGCTTCAACACCTCCAGCCACAGCCACTCCACCACCTCCCTGGGCAGCCCATTCCAATGCCAATCACTCTCTCTGCCAACAACTTCCTCCTAACATCCAGCCTAGACCTGCCCTGGCACAACTTGAGNCACTGCTGCCTCAGCTTCAGCTCCTCTCTCCCAGCACCCCCAGCTCCCTCTCTGCCTGCCTGCTCTCAGCCACTCTGTCCCCAGCCTGTAGTGCTGCTTGGGGTTGTCATGTCTACTTCCAACCCCTCTGATCTGGTCTGGTAAATTTCTGATTGGGGGTGGAAGGTTCCTTAACCCACCACATCCATAACCCAGAGCTTCTCCAGCCCTCTGATCATATTCATAAACTCTTAGCGTCAGTCAGGGTTGGAAGGGACCACAAGGATCAGCCAGTTCCAACCCCTCTGCCATGGGCTGGGACACCTCACACTAGACCAGGCTGTCCAGAGCCTCCTCCAGCCTGGCCTTAAACACCTCCAGGGTGGGCCCTCAACCACCTCCCTGGGCACCCTATTCCAGGGTTGATGGCCTCCTCTGGACCTGCTCCAGTAGATCCATCTCCTTGCTGTGTTAGGAGCCCCAGAGCTGGATGCAGTGCTCCCATCTCATCAGCCTGGGGGAACAGGAAGGTGCAGTGAGAGAGACTGCAGCACCTCTCAGCTCAGGCTTTTGTCCTGAGGGACAGGACTGTCCCTGTGGAAGGGGTGGAATGGAGGGCAGCAGCACTTCTCTCTGCCTCTGTGGCAGCCATTTGCAGTTTGGAGCTTGGGAAGTGCTTGGTGCTGACTTTTTGAGCCTGTGGTTTACAAGTTAAGGGTGAAGCAATGATTCAGTTTTTCATGGGGCTTTGGGCATTGCTGAGGAGATGAAGAGGAGACATGACAGATGAGCTAACGTGGCCTTGGAGCTTTGAACTGCTTACAGACTACATTTTTAATCATATTCTAGGACCTCTCCACTTAAGAAAGATGTTGAGGTGCTGGAAGGTGTTTGGAGAAGGGCAGCAAGGCTGGGGAGGGGCCTAGAGCACAGCCCTGTGAGGAGAGGCTGAGGGAGCTGGGGGTGTGCAGCCTGCAGAAGAGGAGGCTCAGGGCAGAGCTCATTGCTGTCAGCAGCTACCTGCAGGGAGGCTGTAGCCAGGTGGGGCTGGACTCTGCTGCCAGGCCCCCAGGGACAGAAGAAGGGGACACAGCCTCAAGCTGTGGCAGGGCAGGTCTAGGCTGGATGTTAGGAAGAAGTTCTCAGCAAGAGTGATTGGCATTGGAATGGGCTGCCCAGGGAGGTGGTGGAGTCGACATCCCTGGAGATGTTTACGCAGAGCCTGGCTGGGGCACTTAGTGCCATGGTCTGGTTGAGTAGAAGGTGTTGGGTGCTAGGTTGGGCTGGATGATCTCGAAGCCCTTTTCCAACCTGCTTCATTCAGTGATTCTCTCCCTGAGGATTTACCTGAGTAGTTGCTTGTTATTAGCGTTGTTGTGTGTGGGATGACTGCTGAGGGACAAGAGAAGCCTCAGTCTTTGTGAATGGATTTGATGCCTTCTTGCAGGGCCAGGACTGCTGCTGGAAGGGATCTTGGCAAGCTGGAGCCCAGCCTGCCGCTCTTAGCGTTGGCTGCCACCAGTGCTACGTGAGACCAGGCATGGCTTTGACTGAGCCTCAACCACCTCTGGGTGGCAGAGGGCAGGAGCAGCTCAGGAGTGCTCTTGTGGCTGCATAGAATCGTTTAGGTTGGAAAAGACCTTAAAGATGTTGAGTCCAAGTAAACCTAACGCTGCCGAGTCCACCGCTAAACCTCGTCGCCAAGTGCCACATCTATGGAATGCCTCCAGGGATGGTGACTCAGCCACTTCCCCTGGAGCTGGCACATTTCAGCTCCCAACCTCATCTCTGTATTGCTCCAGGACCAAGTCCTGCTTTTTGCCCAGGCAGACAGGTGTGGAGTGCAAGGACTTGACCTCCTGTGGTAGCTCTGCCTTTGTCCCTCACGGTGGGAGCTGCATGCTGATGGTGCAGCCCTTTGTCAAAGTTCTTCAGTGAGAGAGTCATTGGCCACTGGAATGGGCGGCCCAGGGAGGTGGTGGAGTCGCCGTCCCTGGAGCTGTTCAAGGCAGGATTGGACGTGGCACTTGGTGCCATGGTCTAGCCTTGAGCTCTGTGGTAACAGCTTGGACTTGATGATCTGTGAGGTCTCTTCCAACCTTGGTGATACTGTGAGACTGTAAGCATCTTTGTGGTTTTCTTGACACTGGCACAGGGTGCCCAGGGAAGTTGATGCCCCTTCCCTGGAGGCATTGAAGGTTGGGCTCAATGATCTTAAAGGTCTTTTCCAAACTAAATGATTCTGTGGTCCTATTATATTCATTAAAATCACCATCTCTGTTTAAGAAGGTGCTTGTGGCCTTTACACATCACTGGCAGCAAATGGTTGTTTTCTCCTAGTTCTGTTGACCTACAAACTTAAGCCTGGAGTTTGGTTTAACCATTGATAACATAGGGACAATCAGCAGGAATATACTCCCAGGCAACCAGCAACAGAACAAGGGGACACAGTCTCAAGGTGTGCTGGGGGAGGTCTAGGTTTGATATTAGGAGGAAGTTCTTCACAGAGAGAGCCATGGGAATGGGCTGCCCAGGGAGGTGGTGGATCTGCCATCCCTGGAGGTGTTGAAGCCAAGCCTGGCTGGGGCACTTAGTGCCATGGTCTGGGTGATTGGATAGGGCTGGGTGCTAGGTTGGACTGGGTGAGCTTGGAGCTCTCTTCCAACCTGGTTGATTCTATGAATGAGGTCTTGAGCAGCCTGGTCTAGTGCAAGGTGTCCCTGCCCATGGCATGGGCTTTAAACCAGAGGATCTTTAAGGTCCCTTCCAACCCAGACCATTCTATGATCTCTGGGGGTGTTTATTCACCGAGGGAGGTGTTTTGGGCAGCTACCACCCCAGGCTGGTATCTAAAGGTGCAGCTGGGTACTAGACAGGAAGAGTCTGGGAAGAGAAAAGCCCTCAGCACTGTGTGGTAGGCTGTAGTGATGCAGAACCTTGCTTCTCACACAGCTCCAGCTGCTGCTCCCCAGCATTTTGTATTTGGCTGTGCTGAAATTTAGTCCCGGGGAGGTTAAATGACTCTTTCTTCATCCCTCATATCGATCCCTCCTTGCTGGCTGTGGATGACAGATGGACTTCCCACTCCTTCCCAGCTCCAGCTGCTCTGGGAGCTGCCTTGTGGCTTTGTTAATCTCTCCCCTTTGGGAGGAGCTGTGTAGAAGCAGAGAGGCAAACCCAAGTTGGGATACGCTGCGGCATTGAGTGGCAAAGCAGAAGGTTGATTTGGAGGTCAAAGCCATTTTCCACTTGGATGTTTAATGGCTCTTAGGAGCTTAGCCTTTTGTGGCTGAGGTTGGACTGGGGAGGGATGTTATGAGGTTGAGCAGCTCTCAAGGACAGCAGAGGTGATGCCTTGGTGTGGCAAGTCTGTGTCTCTTCCCCCAGGCCACGCTGCCGGGCAGGTTCCACAGGCGTGGGGCGAATGGCTGGCTGGGGAAAGGCTGATACTTGGGTACCTTGGGTGCTGTGGCAGGTCTGGAACCCCTATTGCAGGAAGGATGTGGGCATGCTGAAGCTGTCCAGAGGAGGGCCATGGGCACAGGCTGGAGCTCCTCTACTGTGGAGATGGACTGAGGCAGTTGGGGTTGTTCAGTCTGGAGAGCAGAAGGCTCCAGGGGGACTTCACTCCAGGGTGACCTTGTTGTGGCCTTCCAGTGTCATAAGGGGGCCTGTGGGAGAGCTGATGAGGGACTTTTTAGGGTGTCAGGTAGTGATAGGACTGGGGGAATGTAGCAAAGCCAGAGGAGGGGAGATTCAGATTGGATGTTGGGAAGAAGCTCTTCACCATGGGAGTGGTGAGACCCTGGCACAGGTTGCCCAGGGAAGTGATGGAAGCCTCATCCCTGGATGTCTTTAAGGCCAGGCTGGATGTGGCTCTGAGCAACCTGATCTAGTGTGAGGTGTCCCTGCCCGTGGCAGGAGGATGGAATTGGATGATCCTTGAGGTCCCTTCCAACCCTGACAGCTCTGTGATTCTGTGGTCTTAGCCCTCCTGAGTCACAGGTCTGGGGTAGCAGAGAAGCAGCACAGCAGCAGGGTGTGCTCTCGAGGATCATCCAGTTCCAACCCCCTCCCATGGGCAGGGACACCTCACACTACATCAGGTTGCTCAGAGCCACATCCAGCCTGGCCTTGAACACCTCCACCACCTCCTTGGGCAACCTGTTCCAGTCACCACTCTCATGGTGAAGAACTTCTTCCTAACATCCATTCTGAATCTCCCCTCCTCCAGCTTTGTTCCATTCCCCTCACTCCTATCACTACCTGACACCCTAAAAAGTCCCTCCCCAGCTTTCTTGTAGCCCACTTCAGATACTGAAAGGCCACAACAAGGTCCCCCTGGAGCCTTCTCTTCTCCAGACTGAACAACCCAAACTCCCTCAGTCCATCTCCATAACAGAGCAGCAGCTTCAGCCCTCTGCTCATCCTCGAGGTCCTTCTCTGGACACCTTCCAGCACCTCCATAGTCCTCTTGTCCCAGGGGCTCCAGAACTGGATGCAGTACTCTAGGTGGGGTCTCACCAGGGTGGAGCAGAGTTGGAGGATCACCTCCCTGGCCCTGCTGGCCACACTTCTGCTGCTGCAGCCCAGGCTCTGGTTGCTCTCTGGCTGCAAGTGCACCCTGCTGGCTCCTGTTGAGCTTCTCACCCACCAGCACCCCCAAGTCCCTCTCCCAGGGTGGCTCTCGGGCCACTCACTGCCCAGCCTATATCAGTGCTTGGGATTGCCCCAAGGTAGATAAAATGGGTGCTAGGATTGAGCTGTGATAGCTCTCAGTCAGCATCATTCAGAACCAAAGCTTTGGAGGTGGTTGGGGCTGGGGTGGAAGTCTCTTCTCCCCTGCTGCCAGAGGGTGGTTAGAGGCAGTGAGCCATTTCCTATCAGCATCACCAAAGCAAGGCAGAGTTTAAAGCAGCTGCACTCCAGTTTTGTTTGTTTGCTTGAACAGAGAAGCCAAAGACTGAAAGAGTCCTGGGCATGCAGCCCAGCTGTGTCTCCTGGCTCAGGTGTGGCACCAGGGAGCCCCACTGCTGCTGCTGCAGGCTCAGGTGTGGCACCAGGGCGCCCCACTGCTGCTGCTGCAGGCTCAGGTGTGGCACCAGGGCGCCCCACTGCTGCTGCTGCAGGCTCAGGTGTGGCACCAGGGAGCCCCACTGCTGCTGCTGCAGCCTCTTTAAATTGCTGTTACCTGAAGCTGAGGGAAGGAGCAGCTGCAAGAGGACAGCAGTAGGTTGGTGTTGAACTGTTCCTTCTTTCCTTGGCCTTTAACCATGTCCCTTCTCTCTTTCTCTCCTCGGCTGCCTTCCGTGATGCTTGGCTGCAGAGCGGCTCGGGCTTTTGGAGAGTACCTGTCACAAAACCACCCCGAGGGTAGAAACGGCTCAGGTAAGAGGATTGGAGCCTCCTTCAGCTCCACCTGTGCGTGCAGCTCCTTGTTAACAGGCCTTAGAACTGCCCTTGCAGATGGCCAGGGGGCAGGCTGAGGTCTTGGCAGCAGAGGGGCAGGAGGAGGAAAGGCAGCTTGGGGTCTCGAGGCTCGGCTGGACTGTGGGGGCAGATCTGGGGGACAAGTGCCCTGTCATAAATTCACCCCCATCTCCTTGGGAGAAGTTTCATCTGGCAAGTGAAAGGCTCCTGCACTGGTTTGTCCCTGCCAGGTCTTGCTTTCCCTGGGGAGCAGCTAAAGGTGAGCTCTGGTGCACTGCCTGGGGTGCACTGTGCCATGGGCTGGTGAGGCTGCCAGCTGGGTTTATTGCCAGCATTGGCTTCAACAGGCACTAAAATGGGATTGGCCTTGTCAGTTGGGCACAGCAGCAGCACCTGCTGCCTGCTGTGCTCATCCTTCAGCTGCAGACAGAATCACAGACTCACAGAATCAGTCAGGGTTGGAAGGGACCACAAGGAGCAGCCAGTTCCAACCCCCCTGCCATGCCCAGGGACACCCTACCCTAGAGCAGGCTGCACACAGCCTCAGCCAGCCTGGCCTCAAACACCTCCAGCCATGGGGCCTCAACCACCTCCCTGGGCAACCCATTCCAGCCTCTCACCACTCTCCTGCTCAACAACTTCCTCCTCACCTCCAGCCTCACTCTCCCCACCTCCAGCTTTGCTCCATTCCCCCCACTCCTGGCACTCCCTGACAGCCTCAAAAGTCCCTCCCCAGCTTTTTTGTAGCCCCCTTCAGATGCTGGAAGGTCACAAGAAGGTCACCTGGGAGCCTCCTCTGCTGCAGCCTGCACAGCCCCAACTCTTTCAGTCTGTGCTCACAGCAGAGCTGCTGCAGCCCTCTGAGCATCCTCCTGGCCCTGCTCTGGACACTCTCCAGCATCTCCACAGCCCTCTTGTCCCAGGGGCTCCAGAACTGGATGCAGTACTCCAGGTGAGGTCTCAGCAGAGCAGAGGGGGAGAATCCCCTCCCTGGCCCTGCTGGCCACACTTCTGCTGCTGCAGCCCAGGCTCTGCTTAGCTTTGTGGGCTGCAAGTGCACACTGCTGGCTCCTGTTGAGCTTCTCCTCCAGCAGCACCCCCAAGACCCTCTCCTTAGGGCTGCTCTCCAGCCACTCACTGCCCAGCCTGCATTGGTGCTTGGCATTGCCCTGACATTGTGCTTGTCAGCTTGGGATGAGTTCTGCAAGAGAAACTCACTTGACTTCGAACAGGGCTGTGTGCTTTGGGAGGGCAGGAAATGTTTGGCAGACAGTAAACCCATTACAAAACCTGCATGAAAATCCTGTGGAATCCATGGAAAATCCTTGTGTGAGCAAGGAGGGAGGGGATTCTGCAGCTTCAGCTGGTTTGCAGTGGATAAAGTTATTAAATGGAATGTAATGCAGAGTGATGTTATCGTTTTATGTAAGCTCTTAAGCGTGCTTAAACCCCTGCAGGCAGGGGAGTTGAGGCTGCTCAGCCTGGAGAGGAGAAGAAGGCTGCAGGGAGACCTCAAAGCAACCTTCCAGGACTGCAAGAGACACTGGCACAGGTTGAGGGTGGTGAGAGTGGCACAGGTTGAGGATGGTGAGACCCTGGCACAGGTTGCCCAGGGAGGTTGTGGAGCACAGAAGCACCCAATGTGATCTTTGATCACATTGGGTGCTTCTGTGCTCCACAACCTCCCTGGAGGTGTTGAAGGTGAGGCTTTGAGCAAGCTGTGCTGGTGAGAGGTATCCCTGCCCATGGCAGGGGTTTAGCCCTGGATGATCTTGAAGGTCCTTTCCATCCCAAACCCATTCTGTGCCTCTTGCTGAAGGAGCAACCCAACCACGCTGGTCTCTGACAGGCAGCTGAGTGAGTCACTGCTGTTTTGCTTTGACCTTCAAGCTGCTGTTGAATGATCTGTGATAACTTCATGCAGGACTTGAGAAGAGGACACTGCAGTCCTCTCTGAGGGTTGGGTGGTTTTTTTTCCTCCCCCTGAGGGGTTGTTTTCTTTCCTTTTTGTCTTTTTTAGTTTCTTGTGGTTTTTTTTCAGGCATGAGAAACTCTGACAATGTTTGGGCTAAGCTCAGCCCATGGTGGTAGGGAAGAGCAAGGCAGAAGCAGGCTGGGGTTTAATGCAGATGAAGCTGAAGTGTTTGTGAGGTAGAGTAAGGTGGTGTGGAGGTAGGCAGGGCAGGCCTGATGTGGGTTCATAGAATCCTGGAGTGGTCTGGGCCAGAAGGGACCTCCAGAGGTCATCCAGTCCTGTCCCCCCCTGCAGTCAGCAGGGACATGTAGTGCAGGATGTCCCTGCTGAGTGTGGAGGGGGCTGGACCAGATGACCTTTGGAGGTCTCCCTCACCCTCCAAACCCTTCTCTGATTCTGTGATCTCTGCTGATGGGATGTGAGCTGCTGGCAGAGGATGGTAGAATCATAGACTGGTCTGGGCCAGAAGGGACCTCCAGAGGGCATCCAGTCCTGCCCCCCTGCAGTCAGCAGGGACATCCCTCCCAGCCCAGGTCACCCAGGGCCCCATCAAGCCTCACCTTGAATGTCTCCAGGGCAGGGGTCTCAACCAGCTCCCTGGGCAGCCTGTTCCAGTGCTCCACCACCCTCATGGTAAAGAACTTGTTCCTAACATCCAACCTAAATCTGCTCTTCTGGAGCTTGAACCCATTGCCCTCATCCTGTCACTGCAGGCCTTTGTCAGCAGCTTCTCTCCATCCCTCCTGTAGCCCCCTGCAGGCACTGGCAGGCTGCTGTTAGGTCCCCCTGGAGCCTTCTCCTCCTCTCCAGGCTGCACACCCCCAGCTCCCTCAGCCTGTCCTTGTAGAAGAGCTGCTCCAACCCTCTGATCGTTGTCGTGGCCTCCTCTGGACCTGCTCCATCAGGTTCATGTCTTTGCTATAATGGGGGCTCAGAACTGGCCCCAGCACTGCAGGTGAGGTCTCAGCAGAGCAAAGTGGCAGAATCCCTTTCTGGCTCTGCTGCCTGCACTGCTTTTGCTGCAGCCCAGGATGTGATTTGCCTTCTGTGCTGCAAGCTCACACTGGCTGCTCATGTCCAGCTTCTCATCCATCAGCACCCCCAAGTCCCATTCCACAGGGCTGCTCTCTAACACCTCCTCCCCCAGCCTGTACTGACAGTGAGGATTGTTCCATCCCAGCTGCAGGACCCTGAACTTGCTCTGGTTGAACTTTGTGAGGTTCATCTGGGCTCACCTCTCCAACCTGTTCAGGTCCCTCTGGATGCCCTTCAGTGCCTCTGGTGTGTCAACACCACCCCTCAGTTTGGTGTCATCTGCACACTTGCTGATGGTGCCCTTGGTCCCACTGCCTCTGTCCTTGATAAAACACTAAATAGCAGAGGTGGTGGCAGAATGTTTGTTTACTTTGGCATTGTTGCAGCTGCCTCTGTCAGCTGCAGTCTCTGCTGGTCCTTTGCTGCAGTGCTCTACCCCTGTTTCCAGCAGGGAGGAGTGCTGGCTCCTGCTCCCTTGGTAGTGCCCTCAGAGGAGCTGTGAGCTCATGTTCAGGCCAGGTGGAGGACCTCTGAGGGGGGCTGAGGGGAAATTGGAGATCTGTTCAGATGTTTGAGACCTGGGGGACCCTGGTCACAGGATCATGGATGTTAGGGGTTGGAAGGGACCTCCAGAGAGCATTGAGCCCAACCTCCCTGCCAGAGTAGGACCATAGAATCCAGCACAGGTCAGGCAGGAACAGATCCAGACAGGGCTGGAAAGTCTCCAGAGAAGGAGACTCCACAACCTCTCTGGGGAGCCAAGGAGCAGGAGCTTGTCTGATGCTGGCTTGCAGAGCTGTTGTTTGCCTTAGGGGTGCTCCTAGTTGCTTGTTCCTCTGTCTGACTGTAGACAAGGAGAACATGGAAACAGAGCTGCTGTGGCTCCTGGGTCGTGTACCACTGCTGAGCTCCACACTCTGATCTTCAGACCTCTCTGCTTGTAACGCACCAGGAGGCTCTCCAGGGAATCCTTTGCATAGCACTGACCTCTTGCTGGCCTCTGCTCTTGAATCCCAGCAGGTTTAGTTGCTGCAGGTAAGAACCAAGCAGTGATCTGCAGCAGATGTATGAGGTACTGCAGTCATAGAATCATAGACTCAAACAGGTTGGAAGAGACCTCCAAGCTCACACAGCCCAACCAAATCAACCAGACCATGGCAGTGCCCCAGCCAGTGTTGAACACCTCCAGGCACAGCCACTCCACCACCTCCCTGGGCAGCCCATTCCAATGCCAATCACTCTCTCTGCCAACAACTTCCTCCTCACATCCAGCCTAGACCTGCCCTGCCACAACTTGAGGCTGTATCCCCTTGTTCTCTTGCTGGGTGCCTGGCAGCAGAGCCCAACCCCACCTGGCTACAGCCTCCCTGCAGGGAGCTGCAGACAGCAATGAGCTCTGCCCTGAGCCTCCTCTTCTGCANAGGATATCCTTGAGTATGGAGTTGGGAAGACAGGCTGAGTGGTGCAGCTGACATGCATGGGGGGTTGGAGTTCATCCAGAGGGACCTGGACCTGTGTGAACTTCACAAGGTTCAACAAGGCCAAGGGCAAGGTCCTGGACATGGGTCAGGGCAATCCCCAGTATCAGCACAGGCAGTCCTGTGGAGAAGAATTTGGGGGTGCTGGTGGGTGAGAAGCTGGACATGAGCTGGCACTGAGTGCTGCCAGCCTGGCCTGGGCTGATCCTCAGCAGGGTGGGCAGCAGGGGCAGGGAGGGGATTCTGCTCCTCTGCTGTGCTCTGCTGGGACCCTCCTGCAGTGCTGGGGCAGCTCTGGAGTGCTCAGTACAGGCAGGGACCTGCTGGAACAGGGCCAGAGGAGGCCACAGCAATGCTGGCAGGGCTGGAAGGGCTCTGCTGTGAGGCCAGGCTGGGAGAGCTGGGGGTGTGCAGCCTGGAGAGGAGAAGGCTGCAGGGAGACCTTTGGTGGCCTTGCAGGGCTGATCAGGTAGTGACAGGACCAGGGGGAGTGGAGCAAAGCTGGAAGTGGGGAGAGTGAGGCTGGAGGTGAGGAGGAAGTTGTTGAGCAGGAGAGTGGTGAGAGGCTGGAATGGGTTGCCCAGGGAGGTGGTTGAGGCCCCATGGCTGGAGGTGTTTCAGGCCAGGCTGGCTGAGGCTGTGTGCAGCCTGCTCTAGGGTAGGGTGTCCCTGGGCATGGCAGGGGGGTTGGCACTGGCTGCTCCTTGTGGTCCCTTCCAACCCTGACTGCTTCTGTTCTGTGATCAGAAAGTTGGGGACAGACTTTTGAGCAGAGGCTGTAGTGAGAGGCTAAGGGGTGATGGTTTGAGCTACACCAGGAAGATTCAGACTCTAGAGAAGGAAGAAATGTTTGATACTGAGGATGATGAGAGCCTGGCCCAGGTTGCCCCAGAGAGCTGGTAGCAGCCCCATGCCTGGAACCATCCCAGGTGAGGTTATTTGAGCCTCTGAGCAACCTGCTCTAGCTGCAGGTGTCCCCTGGTGGCTGCAGTGGGCACAGACTTGATGATCTTTAAGGTCCCTTCTCACCCAAACAATTCCAGGAGTCTATGAAATGAAGAAAATTCCCAAGAGATGACTCTGGATGCTTATAGAAGGGGAGAGGGAGGAGAGAATATCATCATTAAGTCATTTCTTTATAGCTACCCATGGTGGGAAGGTTGCTGTCCTCTCACATGTTGTGAGTAGAAAATTTGGCTCCTTTTTCCTCTGTCCCAGTAGCCCAAGAACAGTATTTGTATAGCCTGAGTATCTGTATGGATGTAGTATCAACTGGATGTAGACATTTCATATCTCAGTGTTGGGTTTGCAAGTGTCTGAGGGCTTGACCCGAGGCTCAGCACAGTGCTCAGCCTGGGTTGTTAGGCTCTTGTCATCCAGTAGCCCCTGTCAAGCAAGTGGAGGGCTCCTCTGCAGGCTGCAGATGCAGCACCATGGGCAGAAGCACCTAAATGTGCTCCTGAGCTGGGCTGGAGAGAGCTTGGTGAGGCAGGGTCAGGGAGCTCAGTGTGCTGGGGAGAGCTTGGTGAGGCAGGGTCATGGAGCTCAGTGTGCTGCAGAGAGCTTGGTGAGGCAGGGTCAGGGAGCTCAGTGTGCTGGGGAGAGCTTGGTGAGGCAGGGCCAGGGAGCTCAGTGTGCTGGAGAGCCACATCCTCAGTGCAGCTCTGTCTGTATTCATGGAGGCACAGAGTGGGTTGGCTTGGAGAAGCCCTCTGAGATCATCCAGTCCAAGCAGCAGCCCAGCACCACCATGGCCACTAAACCATGGACCCAGGTGCCATGGCCACAGGTGTCTGCAACACCTCCAGGGATGGGGACTCCAGCACCTCCCTGGGCAGCCTGTTCCAGTGCTCCACCACCCTCATGGTAAAGAACTTGTTCCTAACATCCAACCTAAATCTGCTCTTCTGGAGCTTGAACCCATTGCCCTCATCCTGTCACTGCAGGCCTTTGTCAGCAGCTTCTCTCCATCCCTCCTGTAGCCCTCTGCAGGCACTGGCAGGCTGCTGTTAGGTCCCCCTGGAGCTGCTTTCTCCTCCTCTCCAGGCTGCACACCCCCTGCTCCCTCAGCCTGTCCTCATAGCAGAGCTGCTCCAACCCTCTGATCATTTTTGTGCCTCCTCTGGATGAAGGACTTGGCCCTTTGGATCTCTCACTTTTGTCCTGATCCCTAAGAGACTCAGAAATGAAAACAAAGCCAGGGCTGGGCTCTGCTGCAGCTGCCAGGACACAGGTCTGTTAGGGTAGCTGAGGTGGTAATGCTTCTGCTCTCCTCCTGCCTCTGTCCACTGCTGGTTTATTCATGCAGGCTGAAGGGCTGGGAAGGTGCCCAAGAAGAGCATTCTCATGTTCAGTATCTGTTCTGACTGCAGGGCTGCTGCCAGAGTCCTTGCTGACTCTCAGAGCATTCTGGTCCCTTCTAAAGGTTTCCCATCTTGTCTGTGGCCTGGTTTGAGTGTAGGAGTGGGTGTCCCTTAGGGCAGATCTAGAAGAAGGAGTGGGAAAAGGGTTGAAGTGTTGAGAAAGGGAAGTGTCAGATGGCTGCAGAGAGCAAAATGTAGAAGCAGCAGCTGGAGTCTCACCAGAGCTCGTGGGATAAGGAGGTTTGGACATGCCCAGAGTCCCCTTCTCTCAGCTTAGGGGTCAGGGGATCTGTGATCCTGCTTCACATTTCTTGATCTCCATGTACTGGAACTGTGAGAGGGAAAAGCTACCCAGGGCATAGAGCAGTGAAAGGAAAAAGAGCAGCAAGCAGAGTAGCTGAGAAACTTCCACTGGGGAAGCAGTGATGCATCCCAGAGAGATGGGAAACACTGGAAGGTGTTTGGAGAAGGGCAGCAAGGCTGGGGAGGGGCCTGGAGCACAGCCCTGTGAGGAGAGGCTGAGGGAGCTGGGGGTGTGCAGCCTGCAGCAGAGGAGGCTCAGGGCAGAGCTCATTGCTGTCTGCAGCTCCCTGCAGGGAGGCTGTAGCCAGGTGGGGTTGGGCTCTGCTGCCAGGCANGGCACTCAGGGGTTAGTGGTTTCCCCTCAGGCCATGGTCCCCAGTGAGCAGATCTGCAGGCTGCTCCTGTGCTCCCCTTCTGGGACCTCGGTGGCCAGGTGCAGGGAGGTAACAGCCAAGGCAGAGGTGCAGTGCTCTGTGCTCTCCTCAGCATTAGTGATCACAGGCTGAGAGAGCTGGGGCTCTGCAGCCTGGAGAGGAGAAGGCTTTGAGGAGACCTTGGAGTGGCCTTCCAGCATCTGTTTTGTCCCAGTTAAGTGACCTTCTGTGTTGCCAGGGCAGCCCCCTCACTGAGCCAGCCCTTGCCTTTCTCTGTGGCTTTGCAGAGCAGTGTCTGAGGCTCCTTCCTGGGCAGCAGCATGGTCAGGGTGCCCCAGAGAGTCACGGCAGGGCTGCTGTGCTCTGGCTTTGGGAGAGTCCCCAGCAAAGGTGGTGTGTGCCATGAGCTGCTGCAGGGCTGAAATGCCACTCTGAGCTTTCCTTAGTTGTTGTAGCTCTCCTTTTTTACATCCCTGCCTCATGCTTCCATGTTTTGAACAGTTTTCCTGACTTTGACCATGCCTGCTTCTTGCCTGCCAGAGCAGTGAGCTCATAGAATCACAGAGTGGCAGGGGTTGGAAGGGAGCTCCAGAGATGGAGTCCAGGCCCCATCCCAGGGACTCACCCAGGGCAGGTCTTACAGGAACACATCCAGGAAGGTTTTGAAAGTCTCCAGAGGAGACTCCACAACCTCTCTGGGCAGCCTGCTCCAGGCCTCCAGCAGCCTCACACCAAAGAAGTTTCTCTTGATGTAGAGGGGGAACCTCCTGGGTTCCAGCTTGTAGTCTTTGCTGCTTGTTGCACCCAAGAGAGCCTGGCCCCTTCACCTTGCCACCCACCCCTCAGGTACTTGCACTGATCAGATCCCCTCTCAGCCTCCTCTTCTCCAGGCTAAACACCCCCAGGGCTCTCAGCCTGTCTTCAGAGGAGAAACGTTCAAGTCCCCCAGTCATCCTCCTTGCTCTCCATTGGACTCTCTCCAGCAGATCCCTGTCTCTCCTGACCTGGGGAGCCCAAAACTGGACACAGGATGGCAGGTGTGGTCTCAGCAGGGCAGAGCAGAGGGAGGTCTCTGGGGCAGGAGCCCTGTGCTGGTGTGTCCACGCTGCAGTAGGTGAGCGCTGGAGCTGCAGAGCTGACATGGTTGGGAGCCTTGCATTAAGGCTCCAGTGCACGCTCAGAGAGGCAGCAGAGGAGAACAGGACCTGACAGCCTCTTACCACACCTGAGGAGCTGTGACAGGCATATGCAAGGGCTCAGAAGTGCAGGAGAAACTGCTTAGCTCTGCTGCTTGCAAAGATGTTCCTGGGGTGGACACATCCTGGGCTGCAGCCACTGCTGTCCTTGAGGCTATCATCTGGACTCCTGCTGGTGTAAAAGAATCATTCATTTCATTCTTATGAGAGACCAGCAGAGGCTACAAAGATGCTGGGGGGCTTGGAGCATCTCTGTGAGAGCAAAGGCTGAGAGCCCTGGGGCTGGTGAGCCTGGAGAAGAGCAGCCCCAGAGGGGATCTGAGCAATGCTCAGCAACAGCTAAAGGACCTGTTGGGAGTTAAGAGGCTGAGGCCAGACTCTTGTCAGTGGTGCCCAGGGACAGGACAAGGGACAATGAACACAACCTGGAACCCAGGAGGTTGCATCTGAAGAGGAGGAGAAAGTTGTATGGTGTGAGGGTGCTGGAGCCTGGAGCAGGCTGCCCAGAGAGGTTGTGGAGTCTCCTGCTCTGGAGAGCTTCCAACTGCTCCTGGGCAAGCTGCTGTGGGTGCCCTGCAAGGGGGCAGGACTGGATGACCTCCAGAGGTCCCTTCCAAGCCCACCCATGCTGGGATTCTGGGATACTAGCAAAAATTACTGCAAGTCCACATACTGTACACCTGGAGTCACCTTTGGTGGCTGAGAGAGTTCAGAGAACCAAGCAGGTTGGAAGAGAGCTCCAAGCTCCTCCAGCCCAACCTAGCACCCAGCCCTGCCCAATCACCCAGACCATGGCACTAAGTGCCTCAGCCAGNCCCAGGGAGGTGGTGGAGTGGCTGTGGCTGGAGGTGTTTAAAAGGAGGCTGCATGAGGCACTTAGTGCCATGGTCTGGTTGATTGGGCAGGGCTGGGTGCTAGGTTGGGCTGGAGGAGCTTGGAGCTCTCTTCCAACCTGGCTAATTCTATTATTTAAAGCTGGTGCCTTAAACAGCAGGCTCAGAGAGGTTCCAGCTGAGGTGGAGTAGAGAAGAGAGAAGCCTCTCTGAAATTCATTTTCCTGGGTGACAGAAGGGCTTGTGGGGCTTATCTGGGTTCCCCTTTGCCACTTAGCTGCTGATGCTGGAGCTGAGGTTTTAAATCTGAGATGCTTTAATCATCAGTTTGGCTGCTAACTGCAGTAATAAATTAGGGACCTTCTCTTTTTCCCCAGAGCTTCTCTCTTTGCCTTGTGGCTGCTTTCTGCTTTGATTTATAAACTTCTCCTCCCGTGGGGCTCCAAGGCAGGAGTTTGGCTCTGTGGTTCTCTCCACGGTTGTGGATGGGCATCACTCAGCGGAGACTCATCCCAGCACTTTACCTCCTCAAAATGTGACAGGAGCAAATGTCAGAGTGCTTTCATGGGTGGTTACCTGGGTCAGAGCAAGTGCTCAGGTGAGAGCTACTGAATGGGAAAGGATTAATTTCGAAGTGTCTAACAGAAATGTGTCCAATTATCAGGAAGTAGAGGTGCTGGGATGGGGATTCCTCCTTTGCCAAGATAGCACAAGTGAAGAGCTGCAGGTTGTGGCTGCTCTCAGTGCTTATGCTGTGGGTGCCTCACATGCTCTGACAGGTGTGTGTTGGGCAGTGCTGCATGGAAGGGGAAGAGAACTGCATCCAGTTCTGGAGCCCCTGGGACAAGAGGGATGTGGAGATGCTGGAGAGTGTCCAGAGCAGGGCCAGGAGGATGCTCAGAGGGCTGCAGCAGCTCTGCTGTGAGCACAGACTGAAAGAGTTGGGGCTGTGCAGGCTGGAGCAGAGGAGGCTCCCAGGTGACCTTCTTGTGGCCTGCCAGGATCTGAAGGGGGCTACAGAAAAGCTGGGGAGGGACTTCTGAGGCTGTGAGGGAGTGCCAGGACTGGGGGGAATGGAGCAAAGGTGGAGGCGGGGAGAGTGAGGCTGGAGGTGAGGAGGAAGTTGTTGAGCAGGAGAGTGGTGAGAGGCTGGAATGGGTTGCCCAGGGAGGTGGTTGAGGCCCCATGGCTGGAGGTGTTTCAGGCCAGGCTGGCTGAGGCTGTGTGCAGCCTGCTCTAGGGTAGGGTGTCCCTGGGCATGGCAGGGGGGTTGGCACTGGCTGCTCCTTGTGGTCCCTTCCATCCCTGACTGATTCTGTGATTCTAAGAAGATATCAGAGAGGAGCAATTGAGGCTCAGCAGAGCTGTGCAAGTAAATAAGGTGGATGAGAAATGGATTGGCCCTTGGGACTGGGCTGTTGAGCCTGCAGGCTGTGGACAGGCTGTTAGAATCGTGGAGTCACAGAAGGGGTTTGGTTGGATAGGGCCTGAAAGATCATCCAGTTCCAATCCCCCTGCCATGGGCAAGGACACCACTCACTAGCCCAGGTTGCTCGAGGCTCTTTCCAACCTGGCTTTGACAACTTCAGGGACAGAGCATCCACAGCTTCTCTGAGCAACCCAACCCTCTGTGCCACCACCCTCACAGGGAGGATTTTTTCCTAGCTGCACATCTAACTCTCTCCTCTCAGTGTGAACCTCTTCTCCTCATCCCATCGCTACTCTCTGTGATAAAAGTCCCTCCCCAGCTTTCTTGTAGCCCAAGTGTGGAAAGGTCACCAGGTCTGCCCAGAGCCTTCTCTTCTCCAGGCTGAACAAGCCCAACTCTCCCAGCCTGACCTCACAGCAGAGCCCTGCCAGCACTGCTGTGGCCTCCTCTGGCTCCACTCAGCTAGAGAAGGAAGTGATGAGAAGGTGATTGACATCTGTCACCAACATGAGCTCCAGCTCAAGCGCTTTGATCCTCTTCCCTTCGTTTTGCTGTTCAGTGTCTCAGGCACCATAAATCCACCTGGAGCACAAACCCAGATGAAAAGCACTGTGTGAGCAGCTTGGTTTGCTCCAAGGTAGCCTTGCAGTTGTGTGAGGCAAAGGTGTTGCTGGTGAAAGCAAGTGGGAGAGCAGAGTTGTCAGCAGGTCAGCTCATCAGAGCGGCTGGAGAGCAGGGCTGTGTGCCAGGCTCCCCGAGTCGAGGGCAACAAAGCTGGAGAGGGGCCTGGAAC
>WAAF01006490.1:9204-61175 GCA_013400475.1 Tricholaema leucomelas
CTCTGCATGGGGTTGTTGTGGCCAAAGTGCAGCACCCTGCACTTGGAGCTATTGAATGCCATCCCCTTGGACTCTGCCCATCTGTCCAGGCGGTCGAGGTCCTGCTGCAGAGCCCTTCTGCCCTCCAACCCAGCCACATCTGCCCCCAGCTTGGTGTCATCTGCAAACTTGCTGATCACTGACTCCATGCCCTCATCCAGATCATCTATGAAGATCTATGCTAACACCCCACTGCAACAGCATCAGCTCTGGGAAGAGAGGGCCAATACCAATAAAAACCCAGCATGCTGTGCACTGCAGGAGAAGAGCTGAGGAGTAATTGTGTCAGTGACTGGAGGAAAAGCCGAGGCTGGATCTTTGACACGCACAGTGCAGGCACACACCCTCATCTGAAGGATGCCATTCAGAAGAACTATTTACTTCTACATGGATTCCTTGAATATATTGCTCCCAAGCCCATGATTATGCACAGTGTAAATACAGCCCATTTGAGTTCTCCTTAAACTCTAATGCCTAACAGTAGGAAAGCAAACTGCATTTGCTAAATGTCAGGAAAGTTTAATAAAGCCTGAAGAAGGATATGAATGTGCCTATCTTTCACTGGGAGCTGCAATTCATCGTTATCAATGATGATGTTCATTACTGAAACACAGTGCTAGGATTGAAGTACCTAATTCAAACTGTGTAAAATGTAATCATAATTCCATAGGCACTCTCCCTATGCCAGACCCTTAATAAAAGTAAATGATCAGTTGAAGATCTGGCCTAGCCCTGCTGTATCTTCCTCTAACTTCAAAAGAAAATGCCATTAGTTGTACATAAGAGATACTGATGCCTCTTTTTTTAATTAAGCACAGCAGGACTTTTAAAATTTTATGGCATTGCCTATAAGGAGCTCACAGATTAACCTAGTCAGAGATTCCAGACTGCTCACAGAGGACCTAAAGACGGAAACAGTCATTAGGAGTCCAAGATTAGTGCTAACGATGACACTCAGAAAAAGAAACGTGACCTGTCTGTAGCACACCTGAAAAGCAAAAAGAGCTGCTTGGCAAATAGAAATGCTGATGAAAAAAACTTAGATCTAAATAATGCCTGATGAGTTCATCAATTCCAATCATTTCTCAGAATCTTCTACTAGCTAAGATTTTATAGCTTAGCACAAGCTTCTTTCAAAGTCTTCGGAAACTGTTCTCTGTATTTCAGTGCATGAAAAGTAATGTCCAGTCCCAAAGACTGCCCCTCTGATGTACTACAGGTGATCATGTAGGATCATAGAATCAGTCAGGGTTGGAAAGGACCACAAGGATCAGCTAGTCCCTGCCATGAGCAGGGACATCCCCCCTAGATCAGCCTGGCCTTAAACACCTCCAGGGATGGGGACTCAACCACCTCCCTGGGCAACCTACTCCAGGCTCTCACCACTCTCATGCTGACCAACTTCCTCTTCACGTCCAGCCTGACTCTCCCCACCTCCAGCTTTGCTCCATTCCCCCCAGTCCTGTCACTCCCTGACAGCCTAAAGAGTCCCTCCTCAGCTTTTTTGTAGGATCCCTTCAGATACTGGAAGGCCACAAGAAGGTCACCTGGGAGCCTCCTCTTCTCCACACTCAACAGCCCCAACTCTTTCAGTCTCTGAAACCAGAGCCTGCTTGCACAAAGCATACTACAAAACTCTGTACTACTCACTTCATTGGCCTGTTTGTTTACCCAAACTAAGGGAGAGCAGCTTGTCAGAAGCTCTCCTTAGGGAGAGCAGCTTGTCAGAAGAGTAACAGCTCACAGGGTATGTCCTGTTCTGAGCTCCTCAAATCAAGAGAGATGGTGAGGTACTGGAACATGTCCAGAGAAGGGTGATGAAGCTGGAGAGGGGCCTGGAGCACAGCCCTGTGAGGAGAGGCTGAGGGAGCTGGGGGTGTGCAGCCTGCAGAAGAGGAGGCTCAGGGCAGACCTCATTACTGTCAGCAGCTCCCTGAAGGGAGGGTGTAGCCAGGTGGGGTTGGGCTCTTCTGCCAGGCAAGCAGCAACAGAAGAAGGGGACACAGTCTCAAGTTGTGGCAGGGGAGGTCTAGGCTGGATGTTAGGAGGAAGTTGTTGGCAGAGAGAGTGATTGGCATTGGAATGGGCTGCCCAGGGAGGTGGTGGAGTTGCTGTCCCTGGAGGTGTTTAAGTAAGGACTGGATGGGGCACTTAGTGCCATGGTCTGGTTGACTGGCCAGGGCTGGGTGCTAGGTTGGACTGGATGATCTTGGACGTCTCTTCCAACCTGGTTGATTCTAGGATTCTGTGAGTTTATGATCAGTGCATCAATCCAAACGGACACTAAAGCTTATCCTGAAGTTCAGCACAGAAGATTCTGTGAAGAAGCTGTAGGCCCCTGAAATACTTAAGAGATGTAAATAAATTCACTGTGATGTCTCTGTGCGTTGCCATGAATAAGTTAAAGGGACACTGTCAAGGTTGTTTGGCTAAGAAATTGTTAGGCACAAAGTTAAAACGAACAAAGCCCAGAGGCAGCTTTACTGTGTGGCCAAGTGAAAACAAATCTGACCCAGCTATTGTTTGGTGCCTGCTGCTTTTGTTGTGCTTTTGGGTTGGGGTTTTCTGTTGTGGTTTTTTTTTTTTTCGTTGTTTGGGGTTTTTTTTGTTTGGTTTGGTTTCTTTTGTTATGTTTTGGTTTTTTGGAAGGAGGCAGTCAGAGAGGTTTTGTTTGAAGAACTGAGTTTCTTTGAAATCCATAACCTTGAGAGAAGGAGACTTTGCAAATGAATACATCACAGCAATCAGGAAGCCAAAGATAATGTGTAACAGGGTTTTTTTGGTAGGCATTGTTACAGTTTTAAGGCTACTCCTGTCCTTTTTTTATCTCTGTTTATTAAGGGGGTTTGTGTGTTTAATTATATTTTATTAATTGCAGAAACTGAATCAAATTTTAAAGCAGGTCACTGATTAAAAATGATAAAAGGGATACAGGGGAGTGAGTTGTAAGTTCCCTGTTCTCTTAATGCTGCTTTACCTCTGTATTGAGACAGAGGATTAAAATTCTTTATGCTTATGACAGGCTCACAGGATGTCAGGGCTTGGAAGGGACCCAAGGAGATCTCCAAGTCCAACCCTTCTGCCAGATCTAACACAGATCACACAGAACACATCCAGACAGGCCTTGAAAGTCTCCAGAGGAGACCCCACAACCTCTCTGGGCAGCCTGTGCCAGTGCTCTGTGACCATTGCTGTAAAGAAGTTTCCCCTTGTGTTGAAGTGGAGCCTCTTGTGCTGTAGCTTACACCCATTGCTCCTTGTCCTATCCCAGGGAGCAGTGAGCAGAGCCTGTCCCCCCACTCCTGGCAGCCCTCAGATACTTACAAACATCTATCAAATCCCCTCTACGTCTTCTCCAGACTAAGCAGCCCCAAGTCCCTCAGCCTCTCCTCATCAGCCATGCCCTCCAGTCCTCTCATCATCCTCATAGCCCTCCACTGGACCCTCTCCAGCAGATCCCTGTCCCTATTAAACTGAGGAGCCCAAAACTGAACACAGTATTCAAGATGGGTTTCTTATATTTCAGTACTCCAAAGCTTTATAAATTCAGGAAGACATCTTTAGCCTCCTTCACGGATATCAAAAAGTATACAGAAAACACTATCTCACCAGATGTTAATTTGTGGGTGTGAGAGTCTAGATCATCTTTTCCTGGGCCATCAACAAAGATAAAGGTTGCCACAGACTCTCCCTTGGTCACCAACAAAGGTAAACATTGCCACAGACTCTCCCTTGGTCACCAACAAAGATAAAGATTGCCACAGACTCTCCCTTGGTCACCAACAAAGATAAAGATTGCCACAGACTCTCCCTTGGTCACCAACAAAGATAAAGACTGCCACAGACTCTCCCTTGTAAATCAACAAAGATAAAGATTGCCACAGACTCTCCCTTGTAAATCAACAAAGATAAAGATTGCCTTTGTTAACCTCAGATGAGGCGCTGGGCCAAAAGCTCAGGGATGCAAATAAACAGATGGTGCCTGTGTGGAAATTCCTGGGCCTCAGCCTGGCTTGAATGCCCAGGCTGTGTACATCTTACCTCAGCTACCCCGAAGAGAAAAGGCTATGTGTATTTGGGGTGTGGACAGGTAAGCAGCACAAGGAGGGGGCAGAGGCTCTCCCCTGGTGCTGCCTCCATTCCCCTGCGAACTCATGAACACACAGGAAGGTTTCCTAGGGAGCTGCACCTGGACATGGATCTAAAAAACTGTACAAAAAGACAGGAGCAATGCTTGCCAAAGGGATATTGTTATTCTCTGTTCTCTGGAGCTTGACAGTGGACACTACATTTCTACTTGCATATAGAAACCACCTTTTAAGGAAGCGCTGGAGTAACATTAAGTAGCAGAAAACAAAACAATAGCTCCACATTTTGCATTTCTTTGGACAGATCTGCTTTTTTTTTTCTGTCAGAAAAACATACTCCACCTGATGCACTGGGGCCCCTACATTTCAAAGGTATTTTCTCATTATAACAAAGCTCAACCTCATGGAAAATCAATTGTCTTCCATTTAACAGCTACTCCTGTGGTTTCTCTTCTATTTCATTCTACTTTCCCAAGTGGGGCTTTCAATCTCATAGAATCATAGAATCAATTGGAAGAGACCTCATAGAATTACAGAATCAGTCAGGGTTGGAAAGGACCACAAGGATCATCCAGTTCCAACCTCCTTGCCATGGGCAGGGACACCCTACCCTAGAGCAGGCTGCCAACAGCCTCATCCAGCCTGGCTTTAAACATCTCCAGCCATGGGGCCTCAACCACCTCCCTGGGCAACCCATTCCAGTCTCTCACCACTCTCATGCTCAACAACTTCCTCCTCACGTCCTGCCTAAATCTACCCACCTCCAGCTTCACTCCTTTCCCCCCAGTCCTGTTACTCCTTGATGTCCTGAAAAGTCCCTCCCCAGCTTTTTTGCAGGCCCCTTTCAGATCCTGGAAGGCCACAAGAAGGTTGCCTCAGAGCCTCCTCCAAGCTCAGCCAGTCCAACCTAGCACCCAGCCCTGGCCAGTCAACCAGACCATGGCACTAAGTGCCTCATCCAGGCTTTGCTTCAACACCTCCAGGCACAGCAACTCCACCACCTCCCTGGGCAGCCCATTCCAATGCCAATCACTCTCTCTGCCAACAACTTCCTCCTAACATCCAGCCTAGACCTCCTCTGGCACAACTTGAGACTGTGTCCCCTTCTTCTGTTGTTGGTTGCCTGGGAGAAGAGACCAATCCCACCTGGCTACAGCCTCCCTTCAAGTAGCTTTAGACAGCAATGAAGTCAATTCTGACATCCCTATGTGAAATTTCCTTTTCTCTTGTTTTGTTCTGTTTAGGGTATGTGCTATTTTGATATCCAGAAATATAAACCAAATATTCCTATAGGCTATGCTTAGTGCATGCACACATCCTACATTGTGCTTGTCATTGTCTGGCCTGCTGTTTTTAAAATAGCCAAGACACTATGATTTACAGGTTCTGGACCTCCTAACATAAGAAGGACATTGAATGAGTCCTTAGGAGGCCACCAAGATGATCAGAGGGCTGGAGCAACTCTGCTGTGAAGACAGGCTAAGGGAGTTGGGGCTCTTCAGCCCAGAGAAGAGAAGGCTTTGAGGAGACCATGGAGTGGCCTTCCAGTATCTGAAGGGAGCCTACAGGAAGGCTGGGGAGGGACTACTGACAACATCTTGTAACGACAGGATGAAGAGGAATGGGTTTAAACTGACAGAGGAGTAATTCAAACCAGATATTAGGAAGAAGTTCTTTGCAGTGAGGGTGGTGAGACATTGGCACAGGTTGCCCAGGGAGGCTGTGGCTGGCCCCTCTCTGGAGATGTTCAAGGCCAGACTGGATGAGCCCTTGAGTGACCTGTTCTAGTGGGAGGTGTCCCTGCCTATGGCAGGGGGTTGGGACAGGATGATCCTTGAGGTCCCTTCTAAGCTAAACCATTCTATGATTCATTCTATGATCACAGGATGTTAGGGGTTGGAATGGACCTCTAGAGATCTTCCAGACCAAGCCCCTGCCAGAGCAGAACCAGAGAATCTATGACATGTTGCACACGAACACGTCCAGACAGGGCTGGAAAGTCTCTGGAGTAGGAGACTCCACAACCTCTCTGGGCAGCCAGTGCCAGTGCTGTCACCCTTACAGTAGAGAAGTTCTTCCTCATGTTGAAGTGGAACTTCCTGTGCTGCAGTTCTCATCCATTGCCCCGTCCTATGCCAGGGCACAGGTGAGCAGAGGCTGTCCCTGTCCCTTCCTTCTTGATCCCCATGCCTCAGGCATTTATAGCCATTGATTAGATCCCCTCTCAGTCTTCTCTCTAGACTAAACATCCCCAGGTCTCTCAGCCTTTCCTCCTAATTTAATGGGAATTCTTCACTGCAGATTAGTTTATCTTGCTCATAGAGTGAAATATACACTAGGAGAATCTTTATCTGGGTCAGATATTGATTATTTATAAGCATACTTTTAAAATTCAAAAGAAATGCACCAAGGTATCTTTGCTGTGCTGCTTCACAAGAGGAAGATCAATGGGTTTCTAGTGCTCTAAAGGTTAAGAGTAGGGCAAATTTTATTCTGACCTAACTAAAGATCAGCATCTATGGCCTCACCTCTAACCTTTAAAACCCAGTTCTATAAATGTTAATGATATAGAAGGCACATATTCCTCAGAGACACCCTAGAAAAGTGCTTCCATAAACATTGGAGCCGATTTTGAGTAAATGCTAATGAAGAGATATTGTTAAAAAGATTTAAAAGTCGCCATGAAGATGCTCAGAGGGCTGGAGCAGCTCTGCTATGAGGACAGGCTGAGAGAGTTGGGGCTCTGCAGCCTGGAGAAGAGAAAGCTTTGAGGAGACCTTGGAGTGGCCTTCCAGTATCTGAAGGGGGCTCCAGGAAGGCTGGGGAGGGACTATTGACAAGGTCTTGTAATGACAGGATGAGGAGGAGTGGGTTTGAACTGGCAGAGGGGAGATTTAGAGTGGATGTTAGGAGGAAGTTCTTTACAGTGAGGGTGGTAAGACACTGGCACAGGTTGCCCAGGGAGGTTGTGGATGCTTCCTCCCTGGAGGTGTTTAAGGCCAGGCTGGATGAGGCCTTGAGCAGCCTGCTCTAGTGGGAGGTGTCCCTGCCTGTGGCAGGGGGTTGGAGCTGGATGATCCTTGAGGTCCCTTCCAAGCTAAACCATTCTATGATTCTATGAGAATAAAGGTATAAAGTCTAATTTCCAAAATTGGCTATGAAAAATGGCTGCCTTGTAACAACAGCGTTCTGAGCAAAGTAAATGCATCAGAAGACAAAGCAGGGAGCATCCAAAGGGTGTTCAAAAGGTATTATTAGACACATGAAAAAAATGGATATCAGGAGATCAGAATCACAGAATGGTTTAGGTTGGAAGAGACCTCAAAGCTCAGCCAGTTCCAATCCCTGCCATAGGCAGGGACATATTCCACTAGAACAGGTCGTTCAAGGCCTCATCCAGCCTGGCCTTGAACACCTCCAGGGAAGGAGCAGCCACAACCTCCCTGGACAACCTGTGCCAGTGTCTCACCACCCTCACTGCAAAGAACTTCCTCTTAACATCTAGCCTAAATGTCCCCTCTGCCAGTTCAAACCCATTACCCTTTTCCTGTCATTACAAGACCTTGTCAACAGTCCCTCCCCAGCCTTCCTCTAGATCCCCTTCAGAAGGGGAAGGCTGCTCCAAGGTCTCCTCGAAGCCTTCTCTTCTCCAGACTGAAGAGCCCCAAGTCTTGTAGCCTGTCCTCATAGCAGAGCTGCTTCAGCCTTTGGCTGCAACACTTCCATGTCCTGCTTGTGCTGGGGACTCTAGAACTGCACACAGGACTGCAGGTGGGGTCT
Source organism: Tricholaema leucomelas (assembly GCA_013400475.1). Taxonomy (NCBI): domain Eukaryota; kingdom Metazoa; phylum Chordata; class Aves; order Piciformes; family Lybiidae; genus Tricholaema lacrymosa; species Tricholaema leucomelas. The sequence goes on from WAAF01006490.1 coordinate 17,112, forward strand.
GAGGAGAGCAGAGCCAAGCGGCAGAATCCCCTCCCTTGCCCTGCTGCCCACACTGCTCTTGCCGCAGCCCAGCACAGGGTTGCTGTCTGGGCTGCATGTGCACACTGCAGGCTCCTGTTGAGCTTTTCATCAACCCAGCCTCCCAGGTCCTTTTCCTCAGGGCTGCTCTCAGCCATTCCCCACCCAGCCTGGAGTTGTGCTTGGGATTGTGCTGACCCAGATACAGTCATGGAAGATTCAAGTCTTGGAAGTCCTGGCTGAAATTCCTGGAACATGAGGAAAGAAAGCCAGTAACTTTTAAACCTGACTCACTCTACACAGGCAATTTTATGCTTATGTGCAGTACTGGATGCAGGCAGTCTGACAGGAGCAGCTGGAGAGCTGCCCTCACTTGCTGTCCAGCCCGATGTACTGAACCTGTGCCCAAAGTCTCAGAGAAAGCTAAGACAAAGTTTGTGCATTTTCCTCCAGCAGTGTCAGCACATTGTACAAGAGTACAGGTGGGTGGTATGGACAGAGCTTGGAACACTGACATAGGCTGAGTTTTAGTCTGCTGCTACAGATAGCATCTCGCCTCCTGCCAGTTTCAAAACTGGAAGTGCTGGCTGGAGCAAAGTATGATGGGGCTGGTTGCAGATAGATTTTGGCAGAAGGCACAAGGACTGTGCTAACAAAAGAGGGATAACAAGAAGGTCTGATTAAGTCTTGAAGCTTGTTAAGAGAGTTTTATATAGCTTGTTCCTGTGCTGTGTTCACTATAACTATGTTGGGGTACTCGTTTTCTGCCAGCGGCTGGCATCAGCGTGCTGGCATTCTGGATATATTCCTTCTGCTGATGACCTTTCACAGAATCACAGAATTAACCAGGTTGGAAAAGATCACCGAGTCCAACCTATCACCTAATCCTTCTAATTAACTAACCCATGGCACTAAGTGCCTCATCCAGCCTCCTTTTAAACACCTTCAGGGATGGTGACTCTGCCACCTCTCCGGGCAGCCCATTCCAATGCCAATCACTCTTGCTGTGAAGAATTTCTTCCTAACATCCAGCTTAAACCTACCCTGGTGCAGTTTCAGACTGTGTCCTCTTGTTTTGCCACTAGGTGCCTGGAAGAAGAGACCAACCCTTGCCTGGCTACAACCTCCTTTCAGGTAGTTGTAGAGAGCAATAAGGTCTCCTCTGAGACCTTTATCTCCCCTTTATCTCAGGAAGTTGTCCTGTAGCTGTAATAGAATAGAATCATAGAATCATAGAATGGTTTAGGTTGGAAGGGACCTCAAAATGCAGATTCCAGATGAAGAGGAATGATTAAGCCATCATTTAATTTCAGGAACAGAATCAGGCTTTGCTATGTTTACACTCTTAAAATTGTAGTCTGGAACATTCATATGGCTGTAGCATTGAAAAATAGAATCATAGAACCAAGTAGGTTGGAAGAAACCTCCAAGCTCAGCCACTCCAACCTAGCACCCAGCCCTGGCCAATCAACCAGACCATGGCACTAAGTGCCCCATCCAGGCTTTGCTTCAACACCTTCAGGGATGGCAACTCCACCACCTCCCCGGGCAGCCTATCCCAATGCCAATCACTCTCTCCTGACATCCAGCCTGTATTTCCAAATAACAAAGCCAGAAACCACCAACTGAATCAGCCTGAAAGCTTTTAAAATGATAAACCTGATTTTCAAGTGTTGCTTTGTCTTCATTGACATGAGTAACCTTCTTGACCTATCACTAGAGTGGGGAATAAACACAAGTAATCCAGTTACGAGCTACAAGCACATTGCATAACTTCCATGAAAGAAACTCCAACTTCTGTACTGAAAACTACAGGAATTCAGATTTGTCAAGGTTTTTTTCTGAGTTAGCATCAGATCTGAGAGAAGCTTGAAAACCTTCCAAGTGAAAATCCTTTTTTGACAGCCCATTAATTTAGACCTGCTCTCTAAGTCACTTTGCCTGCCTTACTAATCACTCCTGAATCACGGTGAAAATGACATCCCAGAGTTACGCAGGAAGGTTTTCAGGGGCACCACACCAAAAGAAAGATTACAAACGGGGCAAGAGGAGGCGTTGCCACCCGACATGGCAGTGTTTACAGTCAAGGTAAATTCACTTATCAATTCCCATCCCATCATCTTTCATTAGTCAATTCAGTGCAGAGTCTGAACACCTCATGGGCTACTTGTCACAGGGACCAAAAGAGAGATAAGAAATAATGTAAAGCTATTTCCCTTGACAGCACCGACACAGATGGAGACTTCATTCTGACCATATTGTATGCTTTAGTGCCATCCCTAAAGCCATTAACTATCATAATGATGGGGCTCAAGTTATTTATTTCTTCACAATTTCCTGATGGGTTTTGCAGTGCTGCATCAAAACACTGAAAGCTGTGACAAGCCTTTGTGTCTGTCCTTGAAGGCAGCTGCCTCATGCAAAATACTCTAAGGATCTAAGGCATGCACTCCTCAGGAGAAGTACAAAAGGTAGTTACAACACCAATTCTATGCAGTAATTGATCTAACATGAAGTGGAAGTGTGTTACTCTCATTTGCTCCATAGCTGTACTTTGTGGTCTCAGGCCTTAAGGATATTTTTAACCATTCTGGCACTTTACTGATGATAAAAACCAGCAGATCACAGTCACTGTTACTGATCTGTTATAATCTGTTTCACTTCAACTACTGTGGTGAAATTTGTCACACTTCCTGGCGCAGAGGGAAAATGAAAACTCTCAAAGTTCTCAAAACTGCAATTTAATAAAAAATAAAATAAATATATAGCAAGGCAGGCTCATAAAATTAAGAAATATCCCTTCCATGTTTCCCCTCACATTTTAGTTGGTATAGAGGCCCTCAGAATCATAGAATGGCTTAGGTTGGAAGGGACCTCAAAGCTCAGCCAGTTCCAATCCCTGCCATAGGCAGGGACACCTCCCACTAGAAGAGGTCGCTCAAGGCCTTATTCAAACCTGGCCTTGAACACCTCCAGGGAGGGAGCAGCCACAACCTCCCTGGGCAGCCTGTGCCAGTGTCTCACCACCCTCACTGCAAGGAACCCTTTCTTAACATCCAGTTTGAATCTCCCCTCTGCCAGTTCAAACCCCTCACCCTGTCACTACAAGAGCTTGTCAGTAGTCCCTCCCCAGCCCTCCTGTAGCCCCCTTCAGATACTGGAAGGCCACTATAAGGTCTCCTGGAAGCCTTCTCTTCCACAGGCTGCAGGGCCCCAGCTCTTGTAGCCTGTCCTCATAGCAGAGCTGCTGCAGCCCTCTGTGCATCTTTCTGACCCTCTCTGGAGTGGCCCCAACAGTTCCATGCCCCTCTTGTGCTGGGGGCTCCAGAACTGCACACAGTACTCCAGGTGGGGTCTGAGGAGAGCAGAGTAAAGGGGGAGAATCCCCTCCCTTGCCCTGCTGCCCACACTGCTCTTGCTGCAGCCCAGCACAGGGTTGCTGTCTGGGCTGCACTCACACTGCAGGCTCCTGTTGAGCTTTTCATCAACCCAGACCTTCAGGGCCTTTTCCCCAGAGCTGCTCTTCAGCCATTTGCCACCCAGCCTTAAGATTAGAGTTGCAATAAGCAGCTCCCCAATTTAAGATCTGAAAAAGAAATATCTTCAAAATTGGAGATTACAGCAAATTAGAAAAGGGAGTGAGTGATATAGGAATGGACCAAGACTGCCTAACACCAAAATCACAGAATACCAGTTTGGAAGGCACTTCAAGGATCATCTGGTCCAACCTTTCTCAGCACAAGCATGCTCTACACAAAATAGCCCAGCACCCAGCCCAGCTGAACCTTAGAAGTGATCAATACTGAGGACTCTGTCACTAACCTGGGGACATTATTCCAATGTCTGATTGCTCCCATTGTGAAATATGTCCTTTTTGTCTCCAGTCAGAATCTTCCCAGGAGTAACTTCTAGCCATTACATCTTATTTTTTCCATGTGAATTCTCTTAAAAGGAGAGTCTCCATCTTTTTTGTAGCTACCCTTTGGGGTGGAGCTGCTAACAAGTTTCTCCTCTTAAGAAGAGGAGTTTCTCAAGAAGAAATGAAAGGACTGAACAAAGCTTGGCAAAATGCTGTTTCTGACATCAGATTTTCCTAATCTCCTTGTTCTTACCAACTGGACAGGTAAAAGACCTGGCATAGATTGCTGACCCTCAGGATGGCAGGGGACACTGATACCCCTGGCCACATCCTTGCTGCTAGGGTAGCACAACAGCTCAAGGTTAGAATTAGAATCAACCAGGTTAGAAGAGACCTCCAAGATCATCCAGTCCAACCTAGCACCCAGCCCTAGCCAGTCAACCAGACCATGGCACTAAGTGCCTCATCCAGGCTTTTCTTGAACACCTCCAGGGATGGTGACTCCACCACCTGGAGGTGTTCAAGCTTTGTCTTTATCCTCAGATTTGAATCCAAAGACACCAACTAGGCTAAGTTAACAACTGCTATGTGCACATTTAGCAATCTTAGCTGAAAATCACTGCAGTAATTTACAGTGTGGCAAAGTGATGTTCATAATTGCCTGAAGGAAAAAAAATATATATAAAAAAAACAAAACAAAACAAAAAAAAGGAAGAAAAAGGAAAAGAAGAAATAAAAAGCCAATATCTTCACGAGGCACTGTTAAATAGCTCATTTATGAGAACAACTTTATTTACCTGCTCTGTGCCTAGTGGTTTCCCACTTCAGCAGGTACCCTGACAGAAGGGAAGCAGTAACAGCAAGATGGAATTACTCGAGTGATGCATTTGGTATTCCCAGCACTTATCCCAGGTGTAGTTACACCAATTTTCACACATCAGGCCAAAATCAGCTCTTGGATGCCACTCTCACAACTGCTGTCATTTCAGATGGGGCCACAGGCATATCTACCCCTGCAAGACGGAGTTTGCCTCTGAGATCAGTGAAGGCATTTGAAGAGGTGTTTATGTACATGCAGCAAATCACGAAAGAGAGGCATCGTCAAGAGTTGTGAAATTCACCCCACTCTCTGTCTGATTTCATTTACTTAGAGACTGGCTTAAATTAGCACTGCCTCCAGTCAGCCTCTGTGTGATGCATGGAGACTTCCCCTTCTGCTGTGTCCCACTCCCCCTAGGAGAGCAGGTATTCACACCTGTGCTATTCATAGCGCCGCTTGGCAATAGAGTGTGGCAACTCAATTGCAAGGTAATTGCAGCGGTAGCTTTTGATACTCAGAGGTACTCTTCTGTAGAAATTAACAGGGAGATGTTTGGTCCCTCTAATCGTAGTGATGTTTATAATTTGCTGCAAAGTAATTCACCTAACAGGATCTTAACCAGAACAAGCTCCACGGTGAATGCAGAGCATGAGCGCAGTAACAGTCACCTGCAGGTGATAAAACTGGTTGCCAGCTTAAGTCTCATGGAACGTGAAAGGATAATTTAGGAGAGTTGTTTGAATTTGATTATTAACAACAACCAGAAAAATAAATTGAAGTCTTTAAAGATGTGTGCCCAGGTGGCCAAGAAAGTCAATGGCATCCTGGCCTGGATCAGGAACAGTGTGGCCAGTAGCACAAAGGAGGTCATTCTGCCCCTGTGCTCAGCACTGGTCAGGCCACACCTTGAGTGCTGTGTCCAGTTCTGGGCCCCTCAATCGAAGAGAGATGTTGAGGTGCTGAAAGGTGTCCAGAGAAGGGCGACAAAGCTGGTGAGGGGCCTGGAACACAAACCCTATGAGGAGAGGCTGAGGGAGCTGGAGTTGTTTAGCCTGGAGGAGGCTCAGGAGTGACCTCATTGCTGTCTACAACTACCTGAAGGGAGGCTGTAGCCAGGTGGGGGTTGGTCTCTTCTCCCAGACAACCAGCAGTAGAACAAGGGGCCACAGTCTCAAGTTGTGCTGGGGGAAATACAGGCTGGATGTTAGGAGGAAGTTCTTCACAGAGAGAGTGACTGGCATCGAAATGGGCTGCCCAGGGAGGTGGTGGAATCACCGTCCCTGGGGGTGTTCAAGCAAAGCCTGGATGAGGCACTTAGTGCCATGGTCTGGTTGACTGGATAGGGCTGGGTGCTAGGTTGGACTGGATGATCTTGGAGGCCTCTTCCAACCTGGCTGATTCTGTTCTGTTCTATCAAACACATTCAGTCAAAAGGCCTCGTTCAGTCAGGTAATTATTTATTTAAACTCATGGGTCAGCAATGTGCTCATGTGGCCAGGAAGACCAGTGCCATTCTGGGGTGTATTAGAAAGGCTGTGGTTAGAAAGTCCAGAGTGGTGCTTCTCCCCCTCCACTCTGCCCTGCTGAGGCTGCACCTTGAATAATGTGTCCAGTTCAGGGCCCCCAGTTCAAGAAAGACCTAAGGGAACTGCTTGAAAGAGTCCAGCACAGAGCTCCAAAGATGATGAAGGCAATGGAACATCTTCCTTACAGGGAGAGACTGAGGGAGCTGACACTTTGCTGCTTGGAGAAGGACAGAAGGAGGAGCCTGAGAGGTGACCTCATTCATGTTTATAAATATGTAAAGTGAGTGCCAAGAGGCTGGAGCCAGGCTCTACTTGGCGATGCCCAGTGACAGGACAAGGGGCAATGGGTGGAAGCTGAGGCACAGGAAGTTCTGTGGAAACAGGAGGAGGAACTTTTTCCCTGTGAGGGTGAAGAGAACCCTGGAAGAGGCTGCCCAGTGAGGTTGTTGAGTCTCCCTCTCTGGATACATTCAAAACCCACCTAGATGCATTCCCATGTGACCTACTCTAGGTAACCCTGCTCTGGCAGGGGGGTTGGACAGGAGGAGCTTTTGAAGTCACTTCCAATCCCTAACATTTTCTGATTCTGTGCAAACTTCAGGTTGCAGAGATTCTGTGTAGGAGCTGCACAAATGTGTGACAGGCCACCTAACCCTGTGCCTGTATCCAAGTACACCTGCAAGTGCCCATACACATGCACAGGTAGTCACATGTAGAGCCCCTCTCTCACCCCTCTACAAATAACCCCCAAGGAAGAATGTAAGGCAGGGATTCAAAATAACCTTTTGTAAAATAACTATATCCTTCACCAAAAAACCATTTAGTATTCCTGCATCCTTTAAAAGGAAGGTTCTTACTTTTCTGCATTTAAAACAGTATTAAAAGTCTGAAATCTTATCAACCATCATAGCTCACATAGTCTCAAATGAAGACTCTCTGCTACCTTTATGCCCTGTTATACCATTTTGAACTCCAACATCTGGCTTAATTTTCGAGCTAGAAATGCTACTTGAAAGAAAGGCTTCCAGTGGGAAGTTAGGGGCACTGCATTTGCTTTCCATGGGCTACCTATGACAACGTTAAACACATGAAAGCGAGCTGTAGGATGCAATTCAAGCATGCATCACACAAATAATTAAACAGACACTAAAAGGCATGATAATTACACTTGCAAACACATATTTCTTTAAAAGGAAAGCTCAGTAGATTACAACTCCAGTCATTTATGGAGGGAAGGTGCTTTTCATGCACTGTGGAACATCTGTGCCCAGCAGATTCTAGTTCTTTAGTGGTGCTTTTCATATGTTTTCATTTCCCTCTGGAAGAATATAAGCCAGTCCCTTTGGAAAGCAATAAACTATAAAGATCATACTTTTCCTGATGAAATACCTAAACAAACATGCTAGGTGTTGGCTAGCCCTAGACTTGGTGTGTTGAATCCCAGCCATCAGCCTATTGCTGATCAGATATTTCATATGCACAGTTGCAGAAGTTGCCACTTTTTATATCCCTTTTTATTGGAGCAGACTGAACACCAGGCAGGGCTAACAGAGAACAGTTGCTTTTGATTTCTTGTCACAGAGAAGTCCTTCAGTGCAGAAGTCTGGCACTGAAAGCAACACTGAATACATTTAGTGCTTGCACTTTTTCTTTATCTTCTTTGTTTGTTTGTTTTACAATATAAAGCCAAACAAAAAATTATCCCCTGGTAAGAGGAAACCTGAGTTTGTAGCACGCAGGCTCTGTAAGGCTCATACGTTTCCTGCCACGAGTTTCAGCTCTCAGCAACGAACTGTGGAATAGGAGTTTATAAAGATTAGAATGTAAGTAGGCAGACACCTGTATGGCCAAGCTTATTATTGACAGCTTTCATTTCTGCTCCACTGGTGCATAAAAATGTGTGGCATCAAAACAGCAGTCCAATTTAGTTGACAGGCATCAGCTATATGCCTTTTCAAAGCAGAGGTTTAGAAAGAACCTCACACTAAATGAAAAGCTTCTACCTGCTCGACCTCTGTTCAATTAAATGACTGCTTTCACTGCAAATTTCCCTTCTCAATTCCTGTCATTCCAGATTTCTATGCATTTTTTACAGCTCTCTATGTGTATATCTATCCTGGTGCTATGTGAGGCATTCCATTTGCACTTCTCTGCTAGAAAGCAGAACAGATTTCCCAATGCAGAACTGAACCCTGAGCCACAGGCAGCCTCTTCTTGTGCCTCAGGCCACCTCTAGGCTCGATTCTACTTTGCGACCTACTCTAGATTACATGGCCCTGCTCTGGCAGTGGGATTGGACTCAAAGCTGTCCAGAGGTTCCAACTCCTAATATCCTGTGATGTTTCTACTGTTGCTGAACTACCCTTTCAGGAGGCTGCATTAGGCATTATCATAGAATCACAGAATGGTTGAGCTTGGAAAGGACCTCAAGGATCATCCAGCTCCAACCCCCTGCCATAGGCAGGGACACCTCCCACTAGAGCAGGTTGCTCAAGGCCTCATCCAGCCTGGCCTTAAACGCCTCCAGGGAGGAAGCATCCACAACCTCCCTGGGCAACCTGTGCCAGTGTCTCACCACCCTCACTGTGAAGAACTTCCTCCTAACATCCAGTCTAAATCTCCCCTCTTCCAGCTTAAACCCATTCCCCCTCATCCTGACATTACCAGACCTTGTCAGTAGTCCCTTCCCAGCCTTCCTGTAGGCTCCCTTCAGATACTGGAAAGCCACTCTAAGGTCTCCTCGAAGCCTTCTCTTCTCCAGGCTGCAGAGCCCCAACTCTCTCAGCCTGTCCTCATAGCAGAGCTGCTCCACCCCTCTGATCATCTTCGTGGCTCTCCTCTGGACCCGCTCCAGCAGTTCCATGTCCTTCTTGTGTTGGGGGCTCCAGAACTGCACACAGGACTCCAGGTGGGGTCTGAGGAGAGCAGAGTAAAGGGGGAGAATCCCCTCCCTTGCCCTGCTGCCCACACTGCTCTTGCTGCAGCCCAGCACAGGGTTGGCTGTCACTATATTCACTATGCTTTCTTTACTTGGGTAGAGTTACAAACAAGTAATTTTCCACTCAGCCTTTTGCCACCACTTTCATCACACTATTTGAACACTTCTGCATCTAAATCAGTATTAATGTCCCTGGCTGACTTCAGACCACTGCCAACACTTCTTAGAGGGATCTCCTAGCTACAGTCTGTCCAAGAAAACTGAGCTTGATCATTCTGTTACTCTAAGCTTAGAAGAAAAGAAAACAGGTGTGAAACATGTTGTTCTGACAGAGAAATGTTGGTTTTTTTTCCTGGTACACTCTGAACAGAAATAACCCACTGTGCGGGTTTGAGGCTAATTGAAGTATTTTAATGAGAGAAATTAGATCATTGGTTGTGAAAAGAAAATAATGACTGGTTTGCTGAAAGGGACAGAAAGTCAAAGCGTAAACAATTTGTCCCACTTTGTTCTGGGACACTGCTTCCTCTCTCTTCTGGGCCCCTCAACTCAAGGGAGACGTTGTGGTATTGGAATGTGTCCACCGGAGGGCAACAAAGCTGGTGAGGGGCCTGGAGCACAGCCCTGTGAGGAGAGGCTGAGGGAGCTGGGGGGTGTGCAGCCTGCAGAAGAGGAGGCTCAGGGGTGACCTCACTGCTGCCTACAACTAACTACTTGAAAGGAGGTTGTAGCCAGGTGGGGTTGGGCTCTTCTGCCAGGCAAGCAGCAACAGAAGAAGGGGACACAGTCTCTAGTTCTGCCAGAGGAGGTCTAGGCTGAATGTTAAGAGGAAGTTATTGCCAGAGAGAGTGATTGGCATTGGAATGGGCTGCCCAGGGAGGTGGTGGAGTTGCCGTCCCTGGAAATGTTGAAGCAAAGCCTGGCTGGGGCACTTAGTGCCATGGTCTGGTTGATTGGATAGGGCTGGGTGCTACGTTGGGCTGGATGAGCTTGGAGGTCCCTTACAACCTGGTTGATAATATGATTCTCCTTCACTCTGCTCTAATATCTTCTGCTAACAGATAAGAAGTAAGCTGTTTGACTGCTTTGTTTGTCTGCCTGGGATGGAAGAGACAGGGAGAGAGAGAGGCTCTGAGCCCCTTCTAGGCAGTTCTTTGAGAGGGAGTATGGATTTCAGCATTATTTCTCTGATTGGTATATAGTTGTAAATACTGTAAATATATATTGTATATATACACTTGTAAATTTCACTTTGCTGTAAATAGAGCTTCAGCTTACTTCCAAGCTGTCTCAGCTGGTCTGGTAAACTTCAAGAGGGGAGGAGAGATAGGTCCTAACCCACCATGCCTACAAAGTACCTGCTTTGGGAATTCATTCAGGAGCACTGCTCCCAAGGCAGGCCAGCAGATGTTTACATGCAGACACAAACTGAGCTGTCTGTCCTGACCTGTCCACACTGTATATGGTGAAAAGGAATATCTTTTTATACTCTTATTTGTCAAGTTATGGAGAAAGGATGCTTGTTATTTGCCTTATGTTTGGGGGGAAGAAAATAGTCTACAAGGAGTGATTCTGGATCCAACATAGAATCACAGAATTACTCAGGTTGGAAAAGACCTTTGAGATCATCGAGTCCAACCTATCACCTAATACCTTCTAATTAACTAAACCTTGGCACTAAGTGCCTCATCCAGTCTCCTTTTAAAACACCTCCAAGGATGGTTATTCCATCACCTCCTCGGGCAGCCCATTCCAATGCCAATCACTCTTTCCTAACATCCAGTCTATACCTCCCCTAGCACAGCTTGAGACTCTGTCTTCTTGTTCTATTGCTGGTTGCCTGAGAGAAGAGACCAACCCCACCTGGCTACAGCCTCCCTTCAGGTAGTTGTATAGAGCAATAAGGTCTCCCCTGAGCCTCTTCTCCAGGCTGAACACCCTCAGCTCCCTCAGCCTTTCCTCACAGGGCTGTGCTCCAGCCTAAACCTGCCCCAGCACAGCTTGAGACTGTGTCCTCTTGTTCTATCGCTGGTTGCCTGGGAGAAGAGACCAACCCCTCCTCCCTTCCCGTAGTTGTAGAGAGCAACAAAAAAAAATGAGCTAGCAAAGCTTTCTGTTTCCACATAAAGCTGTTGGGCATTTTCCTTTCTCAGTTACCAAATAGAAGCCTAAATGATGTTTTTTATACTTTCATTATTGTCATTGCCTCAGCAATGTGAATAGTACCACTGAATTAAGAGCCCTTGGTGTGACATGAGGGAATTCCAAAACACAAGTGTGGAAATAGGTTGCAATTCACTTGTGTCTACATACATATATATATGTATATATTTTTTTTTTAAAGAAAGATTTGTGTCTTTGTGTTTTAAAGAAGAGAAGGAGGATTCCCAGCGGAGTTTTGAAGCATGTCTAATAAGCTGATTGAGTAGCTAACAACTTTGAAAGAAAACTGTCATTTAAATGCCCTAAACCAGTGTCTGCTCTCAAAGACTATCAGTATCTGGGGAGTCTTTATTGTGTTTCTGCCTCCAGATGTAGGTCATGCCAGTTGCTGAACATAATGACTAGATGTGAGCAAATCAGTGTTTCCACTTACATGAACCTCACTAATCACTGGACTTGCCCCAATAACACACACTCCCTCACTTTCCACCTATTTTATTTGTGGGTTTGGTTTTGGCTTTCTTTTCAAATCAGCTATGGGGCTTCAGATCCTTTAAGTGAAAATGGAAAATGTTAAATGCTGCCAGGTTTCATAGCATATGTGACTAGCAAACTCTCCCTGTTGTTTATGACACTTGGATCGCTTCGTGCTAACTCTGCTTCCCTGCACACACACACCACCTTCATGGTTACACATATGCACCCACACAGTCGTGGAGTGGAAGAGTGGACAATCATGCTTGCTTTGAAAACAGCTTCCCATCAGGTTAGCATATGGTGATAGCATGCTGAGTGACAACTGCATGATTGGTTTCTGGGACAACTTCAAGCCTGCAGCCTTGAGAACAGAGAAGTATGTGGTTTTTAGGGAAGCGACGCCTCTGTCTTTGGGAAGACAGCTGCCCAGTGCAAAGCATCTCCCAGAAGACTGGATTTGGCAATAGCTGGTGTGCTGCTCTTGACTGAAGAGCAACTGCAGAACAGATAACTGAATGACAAATAAGGAGGGAGGAAAATATGAGGGGAGGGAAGGAAAATGAAACATCTCTCCTCTGTGGAATACACAAGCAAATCAGATGACTACTATGGAAGCAGTCTAGCACACCTTGCTCCCAAGCACAGCTGTCATCAGGAGCACTACGCTCTGCTGTGTCTTTCCTCATAGAATGGTTTAGGTTGGAAGGGACCTCAAGGATCATCCAGCTCCAACCTCCTGCCATAGGCAGGGACACCTCCCACTAGAGCAGGTTGCTCAAGGACTCATCCAGCCTGGCTTTAAACACCTCCAGGGAGGAAGCATCCACAACCTCCCTGGGCAACCTGTGCCAGTGTCTCACCACCCTCACTGTAAAGAACTTCCTCCTAACATCCAGTCTAAATCTCCCCTCTTCCAGCTTAAACCCATTCCCCCTCGTCCTAACATTACCAGACCATGTAAATAGTCCCTCCCCAGCTTTCCTGTAGGCTCCCTTCAGATACTGGAAAGCCACTATAAGGTCTCCTAGAAGCCTTCTCTTCTCCAGGCTGAAGAGCCCCTCATAGAAACATGGTCCTCACTGTGCTAGTTGGAGCCTAGCTGGGATGTTTTGGCGAGAAGAATTATATCATAGGCTATGAAATGAAAACAATGGTGAAGTCTACTTCCCTCACAGCCTTGCTGAGATGTGTAAAGAAGAAAGGCAAAACAAAGATTAGGTCACTTTGTTTGGGCACTGCGTGCTGGGCTGTTCTCTCAGCTCTTTGCCTGCTGGGGAGCTGGGGCTGCTGGCTGAACTCCATCTTGCTTTCTAACCTCACCCTCCATTTGCTTTTGCTTATTTCACCTTTGCTTCTTAATCCATTCTTCCTTGGGAGTGGGGTAAGGTTGAGAGGGATAGGGGGAAGGTGAGGGGGGGGTGGAGAGCCCCTCCTGGGGACTCAGGTTTCTGGGAGGGGAGTTGTGTCTGTATTACCTTTTTACCTTGTCTATTTCTGTCTATAACTGTATATACTGTAAATATCTGCTTGTAAATTGTGCCAGCTGTAAATATAAGCTTCATTCAAATTTCCAGAGCCGGCCGAGTCTAGTCTGGAGGATTTCTAAAGTGTGGGGGACGGCAGACACCCAAACCATCACACTCACCTATTTCCTTTCACTCAGCTTGTTGGAGCGTTGTACAGGTCTGGAAAGAAATTGTCTTTGGTCTCTGGTTTTGAGATTGTGACACTAGCTGTGGGGAAATGACTAGACATGATAGAACACTTAATGTACTAGCATACATCTAAGCTTCTTGCCCCTCGTGTTCTGACCCTAGGAGATTTTGCATTCCATTCCACTTACTAAACACAAAGTGGTTTTCACTTAAACAGAGGTAAAAAACCCTTTCTTGTCTCATGAATCTTGCTGTTTGTCTCTTCTACTATGACTTCCCTTACAAATCCCCTGCTGTCTTTTCACTGTTGTTACTGAAACTCCTTTCCTTTCCTTCCACTTTGTAGTTCTCCATCAGCATCCCCATCCTTCAATCCTTCTGATGAACCTTTACTTTCCTTTCATCTATGAATTAAACATCATTTTTTTAAATGACATTGTTTAGTTGGGGCTCAGATGACAACAGGCCATTCTGGATGAAACTCAGAAAACAGTCATATAGGAGACATCTCAAGATACTCAGTTCTCATTCTTGGGTGTTTAATGCTACATAGCCAAACTAAGTAGGCCTATAATAATATAACTGCCAGCTCCTCTTCTGCAGGTGACAACAGGGAAGAACACACTAGGAAAACAGCATTTTTTTTTCATTTCAGATGTAAATATATTTCAATTTCAGGTTGTTTTCCTATCAAACACATTTTTTTCCTTCTTTCATGTAACTTAAATTTAAAAGGCATTAGCACAAATTAAATCACATTCTGTGGATGAATTCTATTAACATAGTATTGCAAAACTCAGTCTTGCTCTTGCAACAATGCCTTATTTCAATACACCTCATTTAAAAACAAGAGTTAGAGTGAGGCAGTGACCTCATGCTCTCCAAAAGAATCTGCACTAACAACCAAATGCTTTATTGTAGGCTGAAGTGACCAATTGTGCTAGTTTGAGCCTAGCTGAGTTGTTCTGGTGAGAAGAATTAGATGCTAGGCTGTGGAAAGGAAACAATGGTGATGGCTGCTGCACTCATAGGCTTGCTGAGATGGATAAGAACAGGGACACAAACATGGATAAGAACAGGGACACAAACATGGATAAGAACAGGGACACAAACATGGATAAGAACAGGGACACAAACATGGATAAGAGAGTTGCTGCATGTCTCTGGCTGCCTCCCTTCTCTCCCTAACCTGCTGTCTAACTAATCCTTCTGCTTTCTAACTCCCCTGGCTGATCTTGCAAACTCACCTTAAACATAAGGCAAAGTCTGGGATAAGGTAGAGGGGTGGAAAGAAGGTGGAAGAGTGGTTGGGAGCCCCTCCTGGGGACTCTGGTTCCTGGGAGGGCTGTTGTGTTTCTGTATTACCTTTAACTTGTCTATTTCTGTCTATAGCTGTAACTGTTGTAACTCTCTGGTTGTATCTTGTGCTAAGCTGTGAATATAAAGCTCCATTCCTTAACTTCCAGCTTGGCTTAGTCTAGACTGGGTGATTTCATAAGAGTGGGGGGGCAGGTAACACCCAAACCACCACAGAAATCCCACTCCATAACACAAATATCAGTACATGGAGTTCAAGTGAACTGCATAAATCTCCCAAGAGAGATGGGAAGCTGTAAACAGACAATTGCATTGTATATAACCTATATAATTCTATTGTGCATAGTCTCATTTAAAAGAGAATGTTACATATATTATATCAAACAGAAGAAAGATAGATGGAAAGATGAGATCTAGGTCTGGCCTTCAAATGGATATGAAGTGTTGTTTTCATTTCAAAGAGTTATAAATGTTCATTTATCTTTATTTTTTAAGTGCTTCTTTGGTAAGGCAGGGACTGTAAAAATCTGATGTCAATTGCTTATTGAAAGCTCTCTCCCCTTTCACTCACTCCAAACTCCTCTAGCATCCTACTGACCTTTCTTCTACCTTTACAAATCCCCTAAGAATTTGTATTTAAGGCTATTATCTTAGAAATGCAAAGGCATCCAGTGGCAAGTATACCTGTGAGCTCCAGAAAGGCTCCATGCTTAGTATCACCCTTGAAAATGTCAGAAGACAACCTCTGTTTCTGCTGGAGCAAAGGCTACAGCCTTCAGTGCTGCAGACCTGGCTCTGCTGCAGCATAGTTCAAAGAACACCATGACAACAATAGATACCTATTAAGACTTTGTCAGCACAGGACTTTTTTCCTTAGATGCTTTACTTTCTGCCTAAGGTGAAAGAGCTACAGCTATCATTGGTTTAGCTAATGGAGCTAATATCAGATATATACAGAGCAAATGGTTTAATCATTAGAACAGATGCTTCTGTGCATACAGCCATGGATTTAAACCCCAAATGGGAATTCACTATTAGCCCTATCATTAGCATAAATTGATTGCTCTGATTGGCTAATCACTTAATTAGGAAAGAGATCCTTCATATGGAACCATTTTGGAATTGTTTCTCTAGCTACAGGATTTCTTGGGTACATTCTGTTCAGACCTCAGACTCTACTTGCTGCTTGCCAGCTAAGTGGTTTCAAGAATTCTTGCGTTATCAGGAATATCTGACCAAGTAAATCTTTGCTCAGCTTTCTACTCCAATTGCCTCCAACTCTGCAGTGTTCTTCCCCAGCACAATGCAAAGCACATTACAGAATCACAGAATGTCAGGGGCCAGAAGGGACTGCCCTGCCAGAGCAGGATCACCTAGAGCAGATCACACAGGAACGTGTGCAGGTGGGGCTTGAATATCTCCAGAGACTCCACACCCACCCTGGGCAGCCTGTTCCAGTGTTCTGTCACCCTCACAGGGAAAAAATTCCTTCCCATGTTTGCATGAAACTTTCTATGCCTCAGCTTCCATCCATTGTCCCTTGACATTGGGCATCACCCAGCAGACCTGGCTCCACCCTCCTGGCACTCACCTTTAATATATTGACAAACATGAACGAGGTCTCCCCTCAGGCTTCTCCTCTCCAAGCAGCACAGCCCCAGCTTCCCGAGGCTCTCCTCATAAGAGAGATGTTCCATTCTCTTCATCATCTTTGTGGGTTTTCACTGGACTCTCTCAAGCAGTTCTATGTCCCTCTCGAACTGGGGGCCCAGAACTGGACACTGTATTCCAGATGCAGCCTCACCAGGGGCAGAGTAGAGGGGCAGGAGAACCTCTCTGGGCCTACTAACCACAGCCCTTCTAATACACTCCAGAATGGCATTGGCTGTCCTGGCCACAAGAGTACACAGCTTGCTCATGATCAAGCTATAATCCACTAGGACCTCCAGATGTTTTACCCCTTTGCTGCCTTCCCACAGGTCAGTCCCCACCTATACTGATCCCTAGGGATTTTCTTTCCCAGGTACAGGGCTCTGCACTTGCCCTTGTTGAATTTCATTCAGTTTCTCCCTGCCCACCCCTCCAGCCTGTCCAAGTCTCACTGAATGGCAGCACAGCCTTCTGCTGTGGCAGCTACTCCACCCAGTTTGGTGTTATCAGCAAACTTGCTGACGTTGCACTCTGCGCCCTCATCCAGGTCATTGATGAATAAATACATTGAGCAGAACTGGTCCCAATACTGACCCCTGTGGGACCCCACTAGTCACAGGCCTCCTACTGGACTCCATTCTATTGACCATGACTCTCTGGCTTCTTTCCTTCAACCAGTTCCTAATCCACCTCACCACCTGATCATCCAGACCACACAATGAAATAATACGATGGAGGTTCTGCTGTCAGCTCCTTCCCTACACTTCAAGCCAAAAGCTAACTGCCCTTGAATCACACAAGTGCAGTTCTCAGGGGCAAAGGAAAAGCCTCCAAGTTGTCCCACAGAACAATTGAACTACTGTCTAGCTTCCTTGCCAGGGTTGCCCTCACAGTGATACGCTATGAGGGGCTGAGTATTCTAGTTAAAGATAACAGATGATAATATGTTATGGTGAAAAGATATGAATAAGACATAAGGAAGCTGTATCAGAGGCCAGCCCAGTAAACCTCTGAAAGGATCCCATGGGGTCTGCCAGTTTCCCTCTCCGATGAGCCAGAATAACCTCTTTGCTCAGTAGCATCACAAAGTAACTAGTTTAAAACAGCACTTCAAGAGCTTTTTAAAAGCAAGAATTAAGTGAGTCTGTCTCATTTAATTTCATTTAATGTAAGCGAGCCTCTGAACTGCCTTCCTTTGCTCCAACGCTGAGCTTGAAGCCTTGCTGGCTGATTAATGCCAAGCTGTTTGAAGTATACTCTTTTCTTATCTAGCACTGTGCAGGCCTCCCTACAGCCTGGGGAGACCCACTGGTGACTCAGAGCTTGGGGAGATTTTTGTCTGCTCTTCAGAGAAGGGGATAGAGGCCAGCTAAGCCTCACGCTGTAAAACAGAAACCAAAATGAAAACCTGTTGCTAATCCCAAAAAACTTGTTTATGAGGAAACCAAGGAGAAGAGCACACTACAACACCACCTTGCTCTGTCTGCCTGTTAGCACAGCACAGAATCACACACCATGTCAGGGGCTGGAAGGGACCTTGAAAGCTCATCCAAGCCAACCCGCCTGCCAGAGCAGGATCACCTAGACCAGATCACACAGGAACACAGCCAGGCAGGTTTTGAATATCTTGAGAGGAGGAGACTCCACAATCCTCCTGGGCAGCCTGTTCCAGTATTCTATTACTGTGATGGTTTGGGTGTCCCCCACCCCCACACACTTTAGAAATCACCCAGACTAGACTCAGTCGGCTCTGGAAATTTGAATGAAGCTTATATTTACAGCTGGCACAATTTACAAGCAGATATTTACAGTATAGACAGATATAGACAGAAATAGACAAGGTAAAAAGGTAATACAGACACAATTCCCCTCCCAGAAACCTGAGTCCCCAGGAGGGGCTCTCAACCACCCCTCACCTTCCTCCTACCCCTCTCAACCTTACCCCAGTCCCAAGGAAGAATGGAGGTTTGGCCAAGAGGATTAAGAAGCAAAGGTGAAATCAGCCAAAGCAAATGGAGGGTGAGGTTAGAAAGCAAGATGGAGTTCAGCCAGCAGACCGAGCCCCCCAGCAGGCAAAGAGCCGAGAGCACAGCCCAGAGCCAAGTGCCCAAGCAAAGTGCAGAGCAAAAGTGACTTTATCTAATGTTTTGCTTTTCCTTTCTACACATCTCAGCAAGGCTATGAGGGAAGTAGACCTCACCATTATTTTCATTTCTTAGCCTAAGGTCTAATTCTTCTCACCAAAACATTCTAGCTAGCTTCAAACTAGCACAATCACCCACACAGGGAAAAAAAATTCCTCCTCATGTTTCCATGGAGCTTCCTATGCCTCAACTTCTACCCACTGCCCCTTGTCCTGTCATTGAGCATCACTCAGCAGAGCCTGGCTCCAGCCTCCTGGCACTCATCCTGCACATGTTTATAAACATGAATGAGGTCACCTCTCAGTCTCCTCTCCTCCAAGCAGCACAGCCCCAGCTCCATCAGGCTCTCCTCATAACAGAGATGTTCCATTCCCTTTATCATCTTTATGGCTCTGCACTGGCCTCTCTCAAGCTGTTGTCTGTCCCCCTTGAACTGAAGGGCCCAGAACTGGACACTGACTTACACTGGGTTAATGCATTAATGTCTTCTCAAGTGAAAATTACCAGATATTACCAAACCCTTGTATTTTAATGCAGATATCCCTTTAAATTCTATTGGAGCTTCTGACTGAATGTAAATAAGCATAAAAGTCATTAAAGGAAGGTCAGGAAACATTTTGTTAGCCTTTGAAAGGGTAGCTGTGAAGATCTGTCTTCCCAGGGAGCAGGTCAGTTAACTTTGCACTGTAGTCACAGTGAACTTCTCACTATTTCTGCTCTTTTAAAATCTACAGGTACCACAAATCCCAAAGAAATAAAATGTTGGGGGTACCTTTACTAAAAGATTGGGAGCAACTGAAATATGTACACATTTATTCATTCAGTGACCATTTCTGTCTCCACTCAGTTAAAACCGAGTGCGACAACTGTTCATTGGAAGCATATCCTGAAGGTATCCTGCATTTTCTTTGCTAGAGTACCTGATTTTGATAGCATTAAATGATACTTCACTCTAATAAGATAGTCAAAGCTGATTGATTTTGGAGCCAAACAAATGAAAACAATACATAAGCAGTTCTTGTCTTAATATGACAATTTTCTACCAACTGAGCTGCCGACTAAACAGCTGCCTCATCAAGAGCAGCTGCAGAGATCAGGAGAGGAATATACTAAAACTGAAGGTGCTTCCCTGTGGCTTCTAGGCAAACTTAAGAGAAGGCTGAGAAGAGGTGAAAGAGTCCAGAAGCAACATGGCTGAGGAGTATTTGTCAGTGCTGCTGTTATTTGAAAAGACTGTAAAGCATTAATGGACTTAAGACGAAACACAAACCAAAAACATCCACAACAAACTATGACCTAGAAAATGAGGAATAAAAGGGAAAAGTCTTCTTGTGAACTATGAGCTATCAGGAGAGCTTCCATCTCTAAAGTATTTATGACAGGCAAAAGAAAAGGAATGCATTTCTTGTTGGCAAACCTCAGCTGTGTTTCAAGAAGGTGACAGAGTGTTTTGTTGACCAAATGAATATTAGGTGATCTTAACTGTGCTAAGGCCAAGATGAACTGAGAACACAGAAGAGAACTTGTATAAAGAGAGACTGTCTTTCATTAGATGAGCTGGTAGGGTAAGAAAAGATGGGGTGAGTAGGGAAACAGCATAAAGAAAGCTCTGAGGACATAAGTCTTCGAGGAGTCCTTAGAGTGGCCTTCCAGTATCTGAAGGGGACCCACAGGAAGGCTGGGGAGGGACTACTGACAAGGCTTAGTAATGACAGGACAAGGGGTAATGGGTTTGACCTCGCAGAGGGGAGATTCAAGCTAGATATTAGGAAAGGATTCTTTGCAGTGAGGGTGGTGAGACACTGGCACAGGTTGCCCAGGGAGGTTGTGGCTGTTCCCTCCCTGGAGGTGTTCCAGGCTGGGTTGGATGAGACCTTGAACGACCTGTTCTAGTGGGAGGTGTCCCTGCCTATGGCAGGGGGCTGGAACTGGATGATCCTTGAGGTCCCTCCCAACCTAAACCATTCTATGATGCTATGTTCTCTACATTGGATCCTTTTTCCTCTTCCATTCTCACCTTTTCTCCCACGAAGTTTTATATAGGTTTGCACAAAACATTGTCCCTCATTACAAACTATACCTTTAGAACACCTTCATTGCAAAGCATCATCCAAGCAGCAGAGAATTACCCACTTCAGAGAAAAAGTCTGCTCTAACAGCCACCTATATTGAGAGGGATGCACCTCTCAGTTTGGAAAATCCACATGGTTTTGCTCAAGGTTCAAGCCCATTACACACTGAGTATTTACTCATACATATAAAAAATAATGACTCTGAAAAGCATGCAAGATTATGAGGGAAAGAATTATTGAATGAAAGCCATCTTCAGAATCAAGAATATAGTTACTCAATATAAAGTTGAAAGTATATCTAATGAAGCCTTATGAAAATTTCTCTTCAAAATCTTTCAATGTTTTTTCTTCCCCTCTCACTGCTTTGGTCTCCATTAAGTAGTTTCAAGTATCTAGCACGAGATTGCTGCTGTTGCTTCTCCTGCCCTTGTTTTCTTGCCTATTCCCTTTTCATCCCCATTAAAAAACAACATGTACTCTCTTTTCATAGACATCTCTGTCTTCACTACAGATACTGAAGATCACCAGGCAACAATTACACTTGAAAAATATTTTTGTAGCATGAAAAATATTAACTAAAATGGATTTGCTCTGTCTGCATCATGCAGAGCTACCCCATCACTTACTGTGCTTCCAGGGAACACAAATAAGTGAACTGTCACAGGCTCACAGGATGCTAGGAGTTGGAAGGGACCCAAGGAGACCATCGAGTCCAACCCCCCTGCCAGAGCAGGACAATACTACCTAACACAGATCACAGAGGAACACATCCAGACAGGCCTTGAAAGGCTCCAGAGAAGAAGACCCCACAACCTCCCTGGGGAGCCTGTGCTAGTGCTCTGTGACCCTTACAGGAAAGTTTCCCCCTCGTGTTGAGGTGGAACCTCTTTTGTTGTGACTTACACCCATTGCTCCTTGTCCTACCCCAAGGAGCAAGCGAGGAATCAAGTGAGAATGTCCTCCATTCCTATTCACAGCCAAGCCTTCAAAAGTGAAATTTGTCATCATATACAGGACTGCATATTAATATATATATAGCAATACAAACCCCTCAGCAGCACCTTACCACAAAGTAGATTTTAAATAAGGCTTAAAAGGCTCAAGAAACATCTGCTAACTATGAATTCCATTGGTGAGGTCAGTGCAGTCTTCCCAGCTCTCATTCTGCACAGGTTATTTGTACCAATATGCTGCTCTGCTGCTGGAAAGATTTCCTAAATACTTCTGAATCAAATAAAGAGATCTTGTTACCTTGCCTGGAGTAGAGGAGGCTCAGAGACCTAATAGCAAGCTGCCAGTACCTGAAAGGAGCCTATAAGGAGGATGGTGAAAGACTGTGCACAAAGGCCTGTGGTGATAGGGCAAGGGGCAATGGCTTCAAACTAGAGAAGAGCAGATTTAGACTGGATGTTAGGAACAAGTTATTTACCATGAGGGGAGTAGAACACTGAAACAGGTTGCCCAGGGAGGTGGTTGTGGCCCCATCCCAGGAGATATTGAAGGTGAGGCTGGACAGGGCTGTGGGCAACCTGAGCTAGTTGAGGATGTCCATGCTGTCTGTGGAGGGGGTTGGACTGGATGACCTTTGGAGGTCCCTTTCAACCCAGAAAATTCTAACATTCTACGTTCCCCTTCTGTTTCTGTTGTTAATGTATCTGAAGAACTCTTTCTTGAAGTTTTTGACATCTTTGGCAAATTCCAGTTGGAACTTAGCTTTTCCTTCCCTAACTGCAACTCTGCATACCCTGGTGATGCCCTTGTTATCCTGAATAAGTAATGTTGCACTTTTCCATCACTGGTATGTTTCCCTTTTGGTTCTGAGTAGACCCAGAAGCTCACAGTCAAGGCAGGGAGGTTTCTTTCTGTTTTCTTTTGGAGGCTTACAAGAAAACAGATGTTTTCCTAATGGTCTTGATCTCATTAATAGCATTAATATAGTGGTAATCCACTCTGTATTGAAAGCAGTGTCATTAATTTACAATATTAGCGACACAATGAGCATAGTAAATCACAGTGTGTGTTTGAAGGATACTTTTCAGCCTTGGATGTAAGCTGGTTTATTCCTAAAGTTGGGAGACAGATTTAAGGAAAGTTGTGAGAGAGATCTGTTGCTAGACTGACAATGTTTTCTAAACCTCTAATAGCAATGGAAATCAGAGATTCAGTTTGTTTTGAGAAAGGCCTGTAGCAAATGCTTTATTATAGGCATTTCTTCCTCGCATTATAGTCTGGACACTTTATTTGTACTCAAAACTGACAAGCTTTCATAGAATCAACCAGGTTGGAAGAGATCTCCAAGACCATCCAGTCCAACCTAGCACCCAGCCCTAGCCAGTCAACCAGACCATGGCACTAAGTGCCTCATCCAGCCTTTTCTTCAACACCTCCAGGGACAGGGACTCCACCTCCTCCCTGGGCAGCCCATTCCAATGGGCAAATCACTTGTGTTCCAGGCCTCTCTCCAGCCTTGCCACCCTTCTCTGGACACACTCCAGCACCTCAACATCTCTCTTGAATTGAGAAACCCTGAACTGGACACAGCACTCAAGGTATGGCCTGACCAGCGCTGAGTACAAGGGCAGAATAACCTCCCTTGTCCTGCTGGCCACACTGCTCCTGATACAGGCCAGGACGCCACTGGGTCTCCTGGCCACACTGCTGGTTCATGTTCAGCTGCTATCTACCAGTACCCCCAGGTCCCTTTTTTCATGGCTGCTTTCCAGCCACTCTGTCCACTGTGCCCTGCCTGCTTGCTTTTGCAGTGTGGTGATGAGAGCATTAGGTATCTTTCATACCTGTTGCAGTCCGAGGAAAGAACAGATCTCTACTGTGGAACTGGTTTGTCAAAGCAAGGGATAGAAATACAGTATGCATGGTGTGGATCTTCAAGTTTGCTCCTGTCAGTTATCACAGTATCACCAAGGTTGGAAGAGACCTCACAGATCATCAAGTCCAACCCTTTACCACAGAGTCCAACCCTTTACCACAGAATCCAACCCTTTACCACAGTTACAGTTACACAGCTTTGTATAAATAACAATCTCTACTCTGCCAGAATTATCTGTAGAGGGGGAAAAAAAATTACCTATATAAAGGAAAGATGGATTCTTACAAAGAACTCTTCCTAATTTAAAAACAAACAGACCAACAAAGAACAAGAACCAAAGGACATTCCTAAATGATATCATTGTCAGTGGAGACAATTATTACATAGAACAAAACAAAATGTACCTTGTAAGCAAAGAGGGAAATGAGCAGGAAGCAAAATGAGCACAGAAGCTAAAACACAGATCTGAGCCCGAGCTAGACCTCACATTGAGATCAAAGTGACAGGAGTCATGTTCAAAAGCACCGCTTTGTCTTTCTGTGACTAAGGAGCTCAATGGTGCACGTTCTTGGAGGATCACAATTTCAGTTCCCTATACTGTGCATGAAAACCTGCTTCTAAAGAGTCTCTGGAAGACAAGGGATTCCATTAGGCTGATGTCTTCTTACTTATTGTTCACTAAGTTTTGCTATTCAAATAGTGCTACCTCAGTGCTACCTCAGATAGTGGGAAGAGGAAAAAAGACCAAATACACATGTTTAGGGCTTTGTGAGAGTTTGAGATTGAATTCAAACAGGGACTTAAATGCCAGCTGCCACGTCACCTGCTTTTGAGTTAGTTCATGCCATGGAACCTTGAGTACTGTGTTCAGTTCTGGGCCCCCCAGTTTAAAAGGGACATTGAGATGCTTGAGCGTATCCAGAGAAGGGNGCTCTGTGGTAACAGGTGGGACTTGATGATCTGTGAGGTCTCTTCCAACCTTGGTGATACTGTGAGACTGTGATTACCTGTGAGACATCTGTATTTGTGCTAGTTTGAGACTAGCTGGAATATTTTGGTGAGAAGAATTAGATGCTAGGCTGTGAAAAGGAAACAATGGTGATGTCTGCTGCACTCATAGGCTTGCTGAGATGGATAAGAACAAGAACATAAACAGAGATAATGCAGTGGGTCTCTGTCACAGCTGGTGCCTGTACTTTCCTCCCTGGCCTGCTTTCTGTGTAACTAATCCTTCTCCTTCTAACCCCCCTTGCCAATCCTCGCAGGTCACCTTGCACACAAGCGAACTCTGGGATAAGGTAGAGGGGTGGAAAGAAGGTGGAAGGGTAGTTGGGAGCCCCAACTCTGGTTTCTAGCAGGGCTGTTGTGTTTCTGTATTACCTTTAACTTGTCTGTTTTTGTCTATAGCTGTAACTGTCGTAACTCTGCTTGTATCTTGTGCTAAGCTGTGAATATAAAGCTTCATTCCTTAATTTTCAGCCAGATGAGTCTAGTCTGGATGATTTCATAAGAGTAGGGGGACAAGTAACACCCAAACCACTACAGAATTTCATGTGCCTGACCTGCACATGTTAAGCGAGTCATTTCATGGCCAATGAGACATGCTGTGGACTGAGGATCATCTAATATTTCATCTCCTTGTAATGCTCAGGAATCCTTCAGAATGCTTAAATCCTTCAGGCTGCAAGGAGACATCCTCTCATACTCTATAGTGCCTTTCAAAATGCTCATAATCTCCCATCTCCTTTAAAAGCTAAGAAAACAAAATGTCTTTGGGAATAGTCTCTCAGCAGCAATGATGCTGATGCTGCTCTGCTTTCTATTTGCCCTGCTAGTGCACCTTATTATATTGCTTACATTTAAGCTGCTCCACTCTGTAGAAAAGAATTCAAGATTCACTTGGTCAAAAACAGAAGAAAACTGATCATGACTGTGGAGCACTCTGATCAGAGCATTCCCTGGGCACCAAGCTGTTACAAGGATCTATTTCTGTATTGCACCAAATTACCACTTACTGCTCCTTTCGAGAGATCTGAGGTCAGATCCAGATGAGGTTCTTCAATTGATGCAGGTCGCAAAACCACCTAAGCTCAAGAGCTAGACAGAAACAGTATGGCTGAGTCTGGTAACACAAAGATTCCTGAACATACACACTCAGGATTCTAAACCCAAAGCTAACATATTTCTGAGTATGTCACAGGTTTCCAGCCCTAGAAAGGGCTGTTTCTCAGCTACTTATTCTGAACATAAGGCAGTTTCCACTTCAAAACTGGAGCTCTCCTCATTAATGGACAATCCTCTAAATGGAAGACAATCCAAGAGTCAAAACATTTAACCATGGTCTCCTTGACAACTGTTCAACATTACTCATAAGCAGACGGGACTCCAAATATTTGTATGGCAAAATGATGCTGCCTACTTCAGATATGGATTAACAATCTGAAGCTGAATACAAGTTTCCTAGCATAGCCAGCCTAGAAACAGAAAGGTACATTTTACTATTTCAGATGATGGCAGCCAGCTACCTTTTCTGCAGAAGAATACTTGAAGATTCTGTTTGCAGACAAAAAGCTATTGTCTCTCCTCTCTATTTGTAGAGTCCCATTTTTCAACACTTAAGCACTTAGTTTTTCAGTTCAGTCAGTCCAGATTTTAAATTAAAAGAATCACAGAATCAACAAATCAACCAGGTTGGAAGAGACCTCCAAGCTCAGCCAGTCCACCCTAGCACCCAGACCTATCCAGTCAACCAGACCATGGCACTAAGTGCCTCATCCAGGCTTTGCTTCAACACCTCCAGGGATGGTGACTCCACCACCTCCCTGGGCAGCCCATTCCAATGCCAATCACTCTCTCTGCCAACAACTTCCTCCTAACATCCAGCCTAGACCTCCCCTGCCACAACTTGAGACTGTGGCCCCTTGTTCTGTTGCTGCTTGCCTGGCAGTAGAGACCAAGCCCCCACTTGGCTACAGCCTCCCTTCAGGGAGTTGTAGACAGCGATGAGATCACCCCTGAGCCCCCTCTTCTTCAGGCTAAACAACTCCAGCTCTGTCACCAAAATTACCCCAAAACCCCCTCCCCAGTCTGCAATACATTCCCAGGCTTTGATAAAGAAATCACAGAATGTCAGGTGCTGGAAGGGACCTCAAAAGCTGACCCAGTCCAACCCCATCTACTTTGTGTTACATGGATTTTATACAGGCAAAGCTTTTCCTGCTACCTAGCCCCCACCCTCAGCATGTCTTCTCCTGAGACAGCATCACTTCCCCTTTGTTTAAGCTTGGTCAAGTAGCTCCTCACTCTTTTCTTTTTGATTTGAAGGATGGCTACTGTGATTGTTTGATCTTCATTCCTAATGTGTTGCCTCTTGCAGTGCAGTGGCTTTCAGAAAAAAAAGCTAAACATGTTGAGAACTGAAGTCTCAGAAACATATGATACAGCTAGTACCTACCAATATCAAAACTGGTTTTGTTCCAGCCTGTGACATACACTGGAACAGCCATTTCAAAACCTCAGTTACTGCTGATTTTTGGCTTGTTAAAAATTTCAAAGGACAGCAAGGTCTGATGAATTTCATCCACCATGGTTGTGCATTCTGCTTCCATATGCCAGTCATTAGTTCCATTTCACTTCTAGGCAGGACAGGGCAATGCAAGCTAATCTATGTCATCATATGACGTGCTTCAAAATGACAGCTCTCTTTGATGAGACGTGGATAAAAATTGCAACCACAAAGAAACAAGTGAAGGGAAGGACACCTGAAGCCAGTGGATTTCTCAGAACTTTGGCAAGGTGCCCAGTGGTAGCAAAACAGGCACAAACAGGCACAAGGAACAGCTGACAACAACAGTTAAACCAGGCTTAGGCTCCACAGGAATCAGTCACTGAAAGCTAGGGTGGCTTACAGAAGCCTCTGGTGGGAATTTTTAGACAAAAGCCCCAAACAGCTTGCAATGTTCTCATTATCTGCAGAACAAAGTGTGTTAATTACTATGCCAAATCTCTCTGGTTTTGAAGTCTGTATGCTGCAGACTTTTCTTCCTTTCATCACTGAAAGTTGGAAAAATATGATCTTTAACAGGTGAGAAAGCTGGGCTGGACACAAGAGGCAGCTTAACATATAGAACATAATCAGCCCAACTCATTTTCATTCTCTTGATTCCTTAAAAGAAACTCCTTCTATAAACCCATAATTATGTTACCATAAATGGAGCATTAAAGGAATTCAAAATAGTAAGTTGCATGATTTATCATAGAATCAGAGAGTCACAGAATCAAGCAGGTTGGAAGAGACCTCCAAGATCATCCAGCCCAACCTAGCACCCAGCCCTGGCCAATCAACCAGACCATGGCACTAAGTGCCCCATCCAGACTTTGCTTCAACACCTCCAGGCACAGTGACTCCACCACCTCCCAGGGCAGCCCATTCCAATGCCAATCACTCTCTCTGTGGAAAAGCTTCCTCCCAGCATCCAGCCTAGACCTCCCCTGGCACAACTTGAGACTGTGTCCCCTTCTTCTTTTGCTGGTTGCCTGGCAGAAGAGCCCAACCCCACCTGGCTACAGCCTCCCTTCAGGTAGTTGTAGACAGCAATGAAGTCTGCCCTGAGCCTCCTCTTCTCCATGCTAAACAACCTCCCCTTTCAAGTAGAGTCAACAACTTCTTGTAACTCAGGTCCCACTGTAATGTTAAAACAAAAATAATGCATGTGAAAACAATGAGGTATTACATGCACAGGGATGTCTCTCCTGCAAAACCAACAAAAATCAAACAAAGAAACCCCCAAACTTAGCAGGAGAGATGACACAATATAAAGAAAACTATGAGTGATTTAGACATACACTTAATTACTTTTAGGCTTGGTCCAAAGACCATTCATATGAGTAAATCACATCCAAATTTGGTGTTTTAACCTTTTACTTCAATGCAAAGTTATCCAAGTGGAATGTATGAAGGGGTAATTAATGCAAGATGGTTTTTCCAAAATTAATACTGCTTATGAGTGTAGATACTCAGAACTGTCACCACCCCCAACCACTGATTTAAATAGTAATTGGTTCTTTGCATGGTCATGGAAATGTTTTACAGGTAATAACCAGCAAAATATATAACCATTAATTGAAGTGGAAAAGAAGATTTCTGTGGTCAAATGCTCTTTGCTCACTAGATGGATGCAAGGAGCTGACTTCTGCCTATGGCAGAAGGCAATGGTGAATCACAAAGACACTTTAAGCATGTGTTCAGTTCTGGGCTCAATTCAAGAGAGATGTTGAGGTGCTGGAAGGTGTCCATAGAAGGGCAATGAAGCTGGTGAGGGGCCTGGAGCACAGCCCTGTGAGGAGAGGCTGAGGGAGCTGGGGGTGTGCAGCCTGCAGAAGAGGAGGCTCAGGAGTGATCTCTGTCTACAACTACCTGAAGGGCAGCTGTAGCCAGGTGGGGATTGGTCTCTTCTGTGCTAGTTTGAAATTAACTAGAATGTTTTGGTGAGAAGAACTAGATTACAGGCTGTGAAAGGGAAACAGTGGTGATGTCTACTGCACTCATAGGCTTGCTGAGATGCATAAGAACAAGAACATAAACATAGATAACAGAGTCACTCTCTGTCTTTCTGTGGATGAACTTCTCTCTCTAACCTAACCTGCCATCTGTGAGACTAATCCATCTGCTTCCTAACCCCCCTGGCCATCCTCCAAGCTACCTTGAGCATAAGGCAAAGTCTTGGGTAAGGTAGAAGGGTGGGAGGAAGGTGGAAGAGTGGTTGAGAGCCCCTNGGCATTGGAATGGGCTGCCCAGGGAGGTGGTGGAGTTGCTGTCTCTGGAGGTGTTCAAGCAATGTCTGGATGGGGCACTTAGTGCCATGGTCTGGTTGATTGGCTAGGGATGGGTGCTAGGTTGGACTGGATGATCTTGGAGGTCTCTTCCAAGCTGCCTGATTCTATGAAAGCTTGTCAGTTTTGAGTACAAATATAGTGTCCAGACTATAATGCAAGGAAGAAATGCCTATAGCAAAGCATCTGCCACAGACCTTTCACAGAACAAACCTAATTTATTATTTCCATTGCTATTAGAGGTTTAGAAAACGTTGGGAAAAGCACAGGCCTTGCACAAGGCAAGCACAAGCCAAGTGTGTGTACCCTGTTTACCACAGGAGGAAAAGATGCCAGGGCAAGCCAGTGCATGTGTAAGTCTATTTGTGGCCTATCAGGCCTACCATGACAAGGTTGTTCACATCTGTTATCAGTATCAGAAGTAGCATCATTGATAAGAAAGAAATCCAATTAAGTCCATTACTGGAGCACAAAACCTGGGATACATACATTGGTGAATGGTGCCACATTCAGCTGGCAGCTGTCACTAGTGGTGTCCCTCAAGGGTCAGTGCTGGGCCCCATCCTCTTTAACATCTTCATAGATGATCTGGATGAGGGCATCGAGTCAGTCATCAGCAAGTTTGCAGATGACACCAAGCTGGGGGCTGATGTGGCTGGGTTGGAGGGCAGAAGGGCTCTGCAGCGGGACCTTGACCGCCTGGACAGATGGGCAGAGTCCAAGGGGATGGCATTCAATAAGTCCAAGTGCCAGGGGCTGCACTTTGGCCACAACAACCCCATGCAGAGATACAGGCTGGGGTCGGAGTGGCTGGAGAGCAGCCAGACAGAGAGGGATCTGGGGGTGCTGATTGATACCCGCCTGAACATGAGCCAGCAGTGTGCCCAGGTGGCCAAGAGAGCCAATGGCATCCTGGCCTGCATCAGGAATGGTGTGGCCAGCAGGAGCAGGGAGGTCATTCTGCCCCTGTACTCTGCACTGGTTAGACCACACCTTGAGTACTGTGTTCAGTTCTGGGCCCCCCAGTTTAGAAGGGACATTGAGATGCTTGAGCGTGTCCAGAGAAGGGCAACGAGGCTGGTGAGAGGCCTCGAGCACAGCCCTACGAGGAGAGGCTGAGGGAGCTGGGATTGTTCAGCTTGGAGAAGAGGAGGCTCAGGGGTGACCTTATTGCTGTCTACAGCTACCTGAGGGGTGGTTGTGGCCAGGGGGAGGTTGCTCTCTTCTCTCAGGCAGCCAGCACCAGAACGAGAGGACACAGCCTCAGGCTGTGCCAGGGGAAGTTTAGGCTCGAGGTGAGGAGAAAGTTCTTCAGTGAGAGAGTCATTGGACACTGGAATGGGCTGCCCAGGGAGGTGGTGGAGTCACCGTCCCTGGAGCTGTTCAAGGCAGGATTGGATGTGGCACTTGGTGCCATGGTCTGGCCTTGAGCTCTGTGGTGAAGGGTTGGACTTGATGATCTGTGAGGTCTCTTCCAACACTGATGATGATACTGTGATACTATGATATATCTATTTCAGTAATTAGCTTGCTGTGCTTTAACCAACTAAGAGGATGTGCCAGATAAAGCAGTTAACAACAGTGCACTTCCCTCCCATTCCTGAATATGGAAAAATGACTGGCTGGACATAAGCTCCCTCAAAAACCATCACAAGTTGAAGGTTGCACCATTTGTCAGTGGAAAGGTCATTTCACTAACATTTGGAATCCTGTCTCCTGACACATGACTTAAGACCAAAATGACTTGAGCATATTAGTGAAGCAATTTCTTTCCTCCAGACTAGTATAAAGATTAATGACAGTGGTCCAGCTGATGCCACCCTCTTGTACCTATCAGATAAAAAGACTGGAGAAATGAACAGGAAAATCATCTTCTGGACATTATTCCCTGGGTATAGAAATTCCTACATTTGGAAGTTTGCTGTCTTTCTCTCTCCCTTTAAGGAGATGCAAGGCTCAATGGAGGATGTGGAAGTGAGAAGGTAAAGAATAAAAATGCCACATTCCTTGCCTTCCATCCTGGCAGTCACAGACCATGAATGCCAGCTTTCTGAACTGCAGAACCACAGAGTCTTAGAGATTGGAAAGGACCTGCAGAAAGTATCGAGTCCAACCTCCCTGCCAAAGCAGGATCCCCTAGGGTAGTCAGCACAAGAATGCATCCAGAGGGGTTTGAATGTCTCCAGAGAAGGAGACTCCACAACCTCTCTGGGCAGCCTGTTCCAGTGCTCTGTCACCCTCACTGTAAAGAAATTTCTCCTCATGTTGAGATTAAGTCTTCTACATCCAATTTGTATCCATTGCTCTTTGTCTTATGGATGCTGACTAGCAAAAAGAGCTTGGCCCCCTCCACTTCACACCCACCCCTCAGATATTTATAGACATTGACGAGATCTCCTATCAGTCTTCTCCAGACTAAACAGCCCCAGGGATCTCAGTCTCTCTTTGTAGGGGAGATGCTCAAGTCCCCCAGTCATCCTCATGGCTCTCTGCTGGACTCTTTCCAGCAGCTCCCTGTCTCTCTTGAACTGGGGAGCCAAAATAAAGCAAGAGGTGGCTGTTTCAAATGATCTGTAGCATATCCCACACAGCTCAGTGTATACATGTTCTCTTACAGAAACACAGAAGCATTTAGGTTGGAAAAGACCCCTCACCTCTCCTTCCTGCCCCTTTTGAAGATCCTTAGCCCTGAGCAGCTCCCATGGGCTCATTTTATCATATGCTGGCTGTTTCAACATTTTAACAATTCCTGAGAGCAGAATAGAAAGCTACTGCTGCTGGACTGACCTCCACTTTCATGACTTCTGGAATTCTCCTAATGGGATTTAATTGCTACTGTATTTTGACAGCAGTCATCCCATATGCATCTACTGATAAGATCCAAAGAGAGTTAATGAGCAATAATAATGCCACTTGTTTAGGGTTTTTAGAATCATAGAATCAGTCAGGGTTGGGAAGGAACACAAGGATCAGCCAGTTCCAACTCTTCTGCCATGAGCAGGGACTCCCTACCCTAGATCAGCCTGGCCACAGTCTTATCCAGCCTGGCCTGGCTTTAAACACCTCCAGGCATGGGGCCTCAACAACCTCCCTGGGCAACCCATTCCAGGCTCTCACCACTCTCATGCTCAACAACTTCCTCCTCACCTCCCCTCTGACTCTCCCTACCTCCAGCTTTGCTCCATTCCCCCCAGTCCTGTCACTCCCTGAGAGCCTAAAACATCCCTCCTCAGCCTTTTTGTAGGCCTCCTTCAGATACTGGAAGGTCACCTGGGAGCCTCCTCTTCTCCAGCCTGAACAGCCTCAACTCTTTCAGTCTGTCCTCATAGCAGATCTGCTGCAGCCCTCTGAGCATCCTCGTGGCCCTTCTCTGGACACTCTCCTGCATCTCCCTTTTTTTTCCTAAACACTTCTCTTTCTTTAATGACCAACACTGTTGATTCCTTCTAATATCATTTCTGCAAGACCAAAAATAAGCTGTATATAAGCTAACAGCTTGTCCTTCAACTAACATGGAAGACTCATTTTACAGGCAATGCTCTCTAGAACATTATTCACCCACCTACGTAACTGTTCTGGGCAGGAAAGGAAGCTGTGATTATGCCAGTTTGTAAAGACTACTGGTTTGTGGGTGTTACTTACATGTAATGCTTCCCCCTGCCTGTTGCTAGAAAGCAACTGACTTCATTAAGGTTTTGATTCACTGTAATCATAGAATGGTTTATGTTGGAAGGGACCTCAAGGATCATCCAGTTCCAACCCTCCAACACAGGCAGGGACACCTCCCACTAGAACATGTTGCTCAAGGCCTCATCCAGCCTGTCCCTGAACACCTGCAGGGAGGTTGTGGATGACAGAACCACTGCATGTGATAAAATCACTGCGGTGATTCTGTCATCCACAGCCTCCCTGGGCAAACTGTTCCAGTGTCTCACCACCCTCACTAGAAAGAGTTTCTTCCTAACATCTAGTTTAAATCTCCCCTCTGCCAGTTTAAACCCATTACTCCTTGTCCTGTCATTACAAGACCTTGTCAACAGTTCCTCCTCAGCCTTCCTGTAGGCCCCCTTCACGCCACTATAAGGTCTCCTCAAAGCCTTCTCTTCTCCATAAAGACATATTTTGTTTAGTGGGAAGCCCCAGTTCACAAACACTTCATCCAAAACACAGGATAAATATGAAGTAGTCACACAGAAAAGAAAAACTTGGAGTTTTACCTGGCAGAAGTGAAGAGAAATTCACTCCCAGTAAAGTGCTGGGGGCCACACAGCCTTCCCTGTTGCTCAGCATTAGTTGAGGTCACACTTGGAGCAGAGTCCAATTTTGGCTCCCCAGTCCAAGACACATGGGCATCCTGGAGAGAGACCAGTGAAGAGCCATGAATGTGACTAGGAGGGTGAAGCATCTCTTCTATGAGGAAAGGCTAAGAGAGATGGGGCTCACAGAACCTGGACAGAAGACTCAGAATCACAGAATTTCTTAGATTGGAAAAGACCCTCGAGGTCATCAAGTCCAATCATTAGTCTCACATTGACAAATTCTTGACTAAACCAAATCCCTCAGCACAACATCTCATCACTGTGAATAGCTATGGTTGGAAAGGACCACCAGAATCAGCCAGTCCAACCTTCATCCCAGCATCCTTCATCACTAGACCATAGTCTCTAGGGCCACATACACTCTCCTCTTAAAACTCCTCCAAGGATGGCAACTCCACCACCTCCCTGGGCAGCCTCCCACTAGAGCAGGTTGCTCAAGGCCTCATCCAGCCTGGCCTAAAATGCCTCCAGGGAGGAAGTATCCACAACCTCCCTGGGCAACCCTTTCAGGCTTTGCTTGAACACCTCCAGGGATGACAACTCCACCACCTCCCTGGGCAGCCCATTCCAATGCAAATCACTCTCTGTGACGAACTTCCTCCTAACATCCAGCCTAGACCTCCACTGGCACAACTTGAGACTGTATCCCTTTGTTCTACTGCTGGTTGCCTGGCAGAAGAGACCAACCCCCACCTGGCTACAGCCTCCCTTCAGGTAGTTGTAGACAGCAGTGAGGTCACCCCTGAGCCTCCTCCTCAAGAGGATCTTATCCATGTACAAAGACTCCACGAGAGAATGCAATGAGGATGGATTCGGGATCTTTTTCAGTGGTGCCCAGTGACAGGATCAGAGACAATGGGCACAAACTGAAACACAGTTCCTCTGAACATCAGGGAACATTTTTATCACTCTGAGGGTGACCAAGCATTGGCACAGGTTGCCCAGGGAAGTGGTGGAGTCTCCCTCTTTGGAGATCTTAAAAAGCTGTCTGGAATAAATCCTTGACAACTGGCAATAGTTGGCCCTCCTTGAGCAGAGGGTTGGATCAAATGACCTCAAGGGTTCCCTTACAGTCTCAATCATAGAAACATGGAATCAACCAGGTTGTGAGACACCTCCAAGCTCATCCAGTCCAACTTAGCACTCAGCCCTATTCAATCAACTAGACCATGGCACTAAGTGCCCCATCCAGTCTGTTCTTCAACACCTGCAGGGGCAGTGACTCCACCACCTCNATCCCTGGGCAGCCCATATGCTGTTAGCATGACCACTGCTCCTGCTTCTTCCCAGACTGGTACAAATTAGCTTCTTATGCTAAACTGCCAGTAAAGGAAGACAAGGCAAGCAGTACTCCTTTCCTAACACAATGAATCCTCTTAGCAGACCACAGTATCCAACGGTTCTTCCTTTTATTTCATTCATTTTCTCTCTCCTGTGATTCTATGTGAGAATAAAAATAACAAGGAAAACATGATTCATACAACAACAGATGGTGACAAAGCCCTTATCTCTACACAGGAATGCAGGTGATGTCAGTAGTCATTCATCTCAGCTTAATAGACTATATATGGTGCTTCCACAGAGTAAGGATGAGGATCCATCCCATACAAATCACTGACTTCATATAAATCACAGCTAAATACCCAATACATAACCCAAAAGACAGCTATCATCCAGGGACAAGATTTTCTAAAATGACTGGTATTTTTTCATGCCCACCCTGATGAAACTGAAATATAAGCAACTATTCAAGACACTTGTGGGGAGGAGTGAACATTTAAGATGGTTTTTGTAACCATGTCCCACATTGAAGCAATAAGCAGTGAGATTTCTAACATGCATTTTAAATGGCTGGTCAAATAGGCCATTGTGATATGCCAAATGACTCATTGTGATGAGCCAGTAGTGTGAGTGCAGCCCAGACAGCAAACGTGTGCTGGGCTGCAGCAAGAGCAGCATGGCCAGCAAGGCAAGGGAGGGCATTCTGCCCCTTTAATCTGCTCTCCTCAGACCCCACCTGGAGTCCTGGGTGCAGTTCTGGAGCCCCCAACACAAGGAGGACATGGAACAGTTGGAGCCAGTCCAGAAGAGGCCACCAAGATGCTCAGAGGGCTGCAGCAGCTCTGCTGAGGACAGGCTGAGAGAGTTGGGGCTCTGCAGCCTGGAGAGGAAAAGGTTTCCAGGAGACCTTGTAGGGGCCTTCCAGGAGCTGAAGGGAGCCTACAGGAAGGCTGGGGAGAGACTATTGACTACACACACTGAGGCATAGATTTAGTGCTGAGTATTTATGCAGAAAATGTCACAAACTCTTTTATTTGCTATGCAGTTATTGCATCTACTACACTGCCTGACACTCCACTTCTATGGGTGAGGAGATCTCAGGTCTTGTAATGCCAGGATGAAGAGTAATGGGTTTGAACTGGCAGAGGGGAGACTCAAACTAGATGTTAGGAAAGGGTTCTTTGTAGCGAGGGTGATGAGACACTGGCACAGGTTGTCCAGGAGGGTTGTGGCTGCTCCCTCCCTGGTGATGTTCAAGGTCAGGTTGGATGAGGCCTTGCTGTTCTAGTGGGAGGTGTCCCTGCCTATGGCAGGGAGTTGGAACTGGATGATCCTCGAGGTCCCTTCCAACCTAAACCATTCTATGATTCTCCGTATTTAAAACTGCACAAGACCCAATTTTTAACTTAGCAGACATCATTTTACCTGGGACAATTCAATTCCTGCTTTCAGTAGATTTTGGTCCATGGAACAGTCTGATTATTTCCACAGTTAGTTCTTAATAGTATTTGCATATGACATCACTATAGTGGCTTACTTCTGGAATGGGACAATCTTCTGAAAGGAGTTTTGGACTTATTCCTCCAATTTGTGTGCAGATGTACTCACAGAATGGTAGGGGTTGGAAGAAACCTCCAGAGATCATTAATTCCAACCACCTTTCCAAAGCAGAATCACCTAGGAGAGATGAACCCAAACTGGTCCTGAAAGTCTCTAGACAAGTAGGCTCCACAACCTTCCTGGACAGACAGTCCCATTGTTCTGTAACCCTCACAGTAAAGAAGCTTTCCCTCATGTTGAGACAGAACTTCCTGTGTTGCAGTTTCCATCTATTGCCCCTCATCCTATCACAGCACATCACTGAAAAGAACCTAGCACCTTCTCTCTGCCATCCACACTTCAGATATTTAGAATCATAGAATGGTTTGGGTTGGAAGGGACATCAAGGATCATCCAGCTCCAACCCCCTGCCATAGGCAGGGACACCTCCCACTAGAGCAGGCTGCTCAAGGCCTCATCCAGCCTGGCTTTAAACTCCTCCAGGGAGGAAGCATCCACAACCTCCCTGGACAACCTGTGCCAGTGTCTCACCACCCTCACTGTAAAGAACTTCCTCCTAACATCCAGTCTACATCTCCCCTCTGACAGCTTAAACCCATTCCCCCTCGTCCTGACATTACCAGACCTTGTCAATAGTCCCTCCCCAGCCTTCCTGTAGGCTCCCTTCAGATACTGCAAAGCCACTCTAAGGTCTCCTGGAAGCCTTCTCTTCTCCAGGCTGCAGAGCCCCAACTCTCTCAGCCTGTCCTCATAGCAGAGGTGCTCCAGCCCTCTGATCATCTTCGTGGCTCTCCTCTGGACCCTCTCTCAATCTTCTCTTTTCCAAGCAGTCTCAGGTCTCTCAGCCTTTGTATTATCCCTCATAAATAGGTTTACTGACAGCACGGATGTGATTTCTATGCAGCATGGCAGTGGAATGCAAACAAGCAGGAGTAACCAAAACTGAGAATTTTGGTTCACCAATATATAAAGACCTGTGTTTGCTCAGGCTCTGCCCTGTGCAGCATCATCCTGCCACTCACAATTAGTGGTGATCAAGTGTGTGCCACCTTGCTCCTTACAGAACTTTCTCTTGACTTTGGAAGAGTTACGAGGAAGCTTTAATTCTGTATATTCTTCCTCCTTAATTCTGAGCAGATCTCTAATTCTGTATATCCTTATAGCAATGTAACCTTAGCTTTAACTATATCCATACGTGTATGAATTCAAGAGAGATACTGTGATATTGGAATGTGTCCAGAGAAGGCCAACAAAGCTGCTGAGGGGCCTGGAGCACAGCCCTGTGAGGAGAGGCTGAGGGAGCTGGGGGTGTGCAGCCTGAAGAAGAGGAGGCTCAGGGCAGACCTCATTGCTGTCTACAACTACGTGAAGGGAGGCTGTAGCCAGGTGGGGTTAGGCTCTTCTGCCAGGCAAGCAGCAACATAAGAAGGGGACACAGTCTCAAGTTGTGGCAGGGGAGGTCTAGGCTGGATGTTAGGAGGAAGTTTTTGGCAGAGAGAGTGATTGGCATTGGAATGGGCTGCCCAGGGAGGTGGTGGAGTCACCGTCCCTGGAGGTGTTGAAGCAAAGCCTGGATGAGGCACTTAGTGCCATGGTCTGGTTGACTGGACAGGGCTGGGTGCTAGGTTGGAGTGCATGAGCTTGGAGGCCTCTTCCAACTTGCTTGATCCTATGATTCTATATACATGGAATTGCATGCAGAGCTAATGCAAGTAAATGTAGATTGAATCTGAGTTATTACCCTAAATATAGGGCAGACTGACCATTATGTATGACCTGATAACACTTCCACATGGTCTTCATCTTACATATATGAGAGTAGGCCCTGTCAAGTGATCACTTCTTTTGATATAGAAATTTAACCACATGCAGAAGCAAACTATTCTCTTTCATTCCCTTATTGGCATTGTATTTCATTAGTGGTCCCCATCTTTGGACAAATGCTTTTAAAGGTCTTTATACAGTGCTGTCTCCTTGAAATCATCACACAGTACTGAAGAGAATCCCACCTGAACAACCCAGAGATTTTCCATGGTACAGTGACTACATCAGTGGACAAGGGATGACCTCTGGCTGTGATCTATCTGGATTTCTGCAAGGCCTTTGAGACAGTCCTCCACAGCATCCTACTGGCCAAGTTGGAGAGATACAGATTTACTGGGTGGACACATCCAGAGGGTGGTGCTCAATATTGGGCTTGAAGTCCAGATGGAGAGCAGTGACAAGTGCTGTCCTTCAGGGGTCCCTACTGCGACCTGTGCTGTCTAATATCAGTGCTATAGACAGAGAGATAGAGGCACCATCAGCAGGTTTGCAGATGACCTGGATAAGCTGGACAGGTGGATCCAGGTGAACTCTCATGAGGTTCAACAAGAGCAAGTGCAGGGTTCTGCACCTGGGTCAGAACAATCCTCACTATCAATATGTGCTGCAGGAGGAGCCTGTGATAGAAAGCAGCCCCGAGGAAAGGGACCTGGGGGTGCTGCTGGACAAGAAGCTGAATATGAGCAGACAGTGTGAGGCTGCAGCCCAGAAGGCTAATGGTGATTGAAAAGATGCATTGAAAGATGTGTGTCTAGAGATGGAGAAAGGTAACTCTGCCACTTTGCTCTGGTGAGATCTCCCCTGGAGAACTGCGTTCAGGTTTGCAGCCCTTAATTCAGAAAAGACATGGACCTGATGGAATGGTTCCAGAGGAGGGCCACAACAATGATCAGGAGGTTGGAGCAGCTCTGCTAGGAGGACAGGCTGAGGGAACTGGAGGTTTTCAGCCTAAAGAAGAGGAGGCTCTGGGGAGACCTAATTGCAGCCTTCCAGCACCTGAAGGGGACCTACAAGAAGGATGGAGAGAGACTGTGCAGGAAGGCCTATGGTGATAGGATGAGGGGTAATGGCTTCAAGCTGGAGAAGAGCAGATTTAGATTGGATGCCAGGAACAGATTCTTTACTATGAAGATAGTGGAACACTGTAACAGGTTGCCCAGGGAGGTGGTTGTGGTCCCATCCCTGGAGATATTCAAGGTGAGTCTGGACAGGACTCTGGGCAACCTGATCTAATTGAGGATGTCCCTGGTGACTGCAGAAGGGGTTTGACTGGATGACCTTCAGAGGTCCCTTGCAACCCAAACCATTCTATGATTTCTAAATCTACTACTGCTGATGGCTTTCTACTAGCCCAGAGTGAATTTAAAAAGTATTGCCATAGTGAAACTTGCTTACCTTTAAAAACCAAAGCAAACCACAAACCCCAATCCCCCTGTCTTTACACAGGCTGTAGAGAGTCTACCAAGAAGCACTGAAAAAAAAAAAAAAGAGAAGTGAGAAAGAGGAACATATTAACTGCATTGAAGGAAATTGACTGCAGATAAAGAAATATTAGAACTGTATTTTTCTACCCATAGACACCTCATCAGAGATCAGACCTGCGTCCTCATGCTTGATCACAGGATGTTAGGGGTTGGAAGGGACCCAAGGAGATCACCCAGTCCAACCCCCCTGCCAGAGCAGGACAATCCTATCTAGCACAGATCACACAGGAACACATCCAGACAGGCCCTGAGAGGCTCCAGAGAAGGAGACTCCACAACCTCTCTGGGCAGCCTGTGCCAGTGCTCTGGGACCCTTACAGTAAAGAAGTTCCTCTTGTGTTGAGCTGGAACCTCCTGTGCTGCAGCTTACACCCATTGCTCCTTGTCCTATCCCAGGGAGCAGTGAGCAGAGCCTGTACCCTGCTCCTGACCCCCAGCTCTCAGATACTTATAAACATTGATTAAATCCCCTCTCAGTCTTCTCTTCTCCAGACTAAGCAGCCCCAGGTCCCTCAGCCTCTCCTCATCAGGCAGTGCTCCAGTTCCCTCATCATCCTCACAGCCCTTCCTTGGACCCTCTCTAGCAGATCCCTGTTCCTCTTCAACTGGGGAGCCCAAAACTGAACACAGTATTCAAGATGAGGTCTCAGCAGGGCAGAGTAGAGGAGAAGGAGAACCTCCCTTGATCTGCTGGACACACTCTGCTTAATACACCCCAGGATCCCATTGGCTTTCTTGGCCACAAGGGCACATTGCTGTGCCATGGGGAACTTGTTAGCCACCAGGACCCCGAGGTCCCTCTCCACAGGGCTGCTCTCCAGCAGATCACCTCCCAGCCTGTTGGTAGTGTATAATATATGTTTATGTAGTAGAAGACTCTTATTTTCTGAGGAATTCTCAGTCTTGTTAAGGAAAGGAAAGAATGTGAGCCAAACAGAGAGGTGAATTGATTTGCCCTCTCTCACACACTTTCCCTCTGAACATTGCCCCGATTCCTACTCACCACTCCATGGAGACAGAAAGCACAGCCCTAGTTTTTGTAAGGTATCTTCATAATATATTTTGTGATCTACACTACCCTTGACTGCTGATTAAGTTGTGAAACATAATCCATGGAAGTGGATGGATGAGGAGCCTGGAGCAACCACAATACAAATCACTGCTTTCAGCAATTTCACTACATTGGTAACTAAGAGCAGATCATTCCAAGTGGTGGAGTAAGAATTGTTTTCCTCTCACAGTGTATATAGAGAAAGCAACATTAATTTATGTATATGGGTACTATGTACAGTAGCACCAAAATAACCTGTTTGGAGGGTTACATAGCAATTCTTTGTACAAAGAGATTCATAAAGCAAGGTACTTTAACCACCGTGGCAAATACTTAGCTGCTTTGTCTTCATCAAAAAAGCCACAGCACTTCAAGTTAGTTATCCCAGCTCAAGGAGCTCCAAACTAACTAAACCAGGCACTTTCTGCATGAACAGTACCTCAAGTGCAGGAACAGACAACTCACAGTGAGAAATGTTTGACAAACCAATATTACATTGTCTCAGTTCTAATTTAAATTTCCCAGAGACTCAAATATAGTTGATAGAACCAATAACAATTTATAGGATGCCCATTTCCCAAAAGAAAAGGAATTAGATGGAGAGAGAGGAAAGGTAAAGCAGACCCAAATAAATAATCTCACTGCCATTTGGAAGTTAAAAGAAGGAAAAGTTTAACAATAAGTAAAAGGTGTATGAGGTAGGGAAGATACAAAGATAGGAGGAGGGAAAACAAGATACAAAACATGTAAATATACAACCAGATTTGATGGCAATGGGTTTTATCTGCCTCGTGGGTGATGGCCACATGGTGAAACACAGAGCAGCAGGAAAAAGGATGGTGCTTGCTGTTGAGCAGGGTTGCAGGGAAAGAGACAAAGCACAAGTCCCCCTGATTTTATGGTTCTTAGACAGGAAGGAGGAGTGAGTTAACCACCATCACCTGGCAGTGTTCAGACCCATCCCTGGGGAGGGGTGAAGACCACCTGTGATCAGGTTCAAGATCACTCCCCCAGGAGGGTTAACCCTGTACATACATTTACTCATCTTTCCTAAGTCTGAATAGAGACCAATGCAGATATCACTGTGCATGCAGCACATCAAAGCAGCGACCAGTCTCTTCATTGGTGTGGCCAGCAGGAGCAGGGAGGTCATTCTGCCCCTGTACTTTGCACTGGTTAGACCACACCTTGAGTACTGTGTTCAGTTCTGGGCCCCCCAGTTTAGAAGAGACATTGAGATGCTTGAGCGTGTCCAGAGAAGGGCAATGAGGCTGGGGAGAGGCCTCGAGCACAGCCCTACGAGGAGAGGCTGAGGGAGTTGGGATTGTTTAGCCTGGAGAAGAGGAGGCTCAGGGGTGACCTTATTGCTGTCTACAACTACCTGAGGGGTGGTTGTGGCCAGGAGGAGGTTGCTCTCTTCTCTCAGGTGGCCAGCGCCAGAACGAGAGGACACAGCCTCAGGCTGCGCCAGGGGAAGTTTAGGCTCGAGGTGAGGAGAAAGTTCTTCACTGAGAGAGTCATTGGACACTGGAATGGGCTGCCCAGGGAGGTGGTGGAGTCGCCGTCCCTGGAGCTGTTCAAGGCAAGGTTGGACGTGGCACTTGGTGCCATGGTCTAGCCTTGAGCTCTGTGGTAAAGGGTTGGACTTGATGATCTGTGAGGTCTCTTCCAACCTCGGTAATACTGTGAGACTGTGACTCTGCTGTCAGCAACAGCATACAAGGGACAGGCTTAGGGCACCTCCTAACCCCTGTCTGAAATTACTCTGGAGATTAATCCAGATGATGGAAAGATAATCTTCTGTCTTTACACATCTGCATCTCCATCTGCACTGGCTCTCAAGATCAGACATGTTACTGACAAATACCACAAAAAAATCCTTTTTGCCTTTCCCTTTATCACACTTTCACGCCTGAGGAAACTGCCTATGGCTGGTAGCAAGATTGTTTCTATATAAGCAACTAGGCAGAGCTGACTTATTTCATAGGCTTCTGTAATTTTTCATCAACACCACCAGAAAGCCCATAAATCTTAGCAGCATAAAAGTAGCCATTTTTTGTATATGTCATTGGGGCATAAAGATTATCAATGGAATTGACAGCCATTGATTATTCTGATTAGTAATCAAAGTCAAAATTCATATAAAAGAATAACAAACTCCTAGTGTTAGCATTTGCCATCCCAGGCAATCAGAATTGATGCTGAACTGCAAAAAGAGTTACTGAAATGCATACTTGCAAAAATTTTCCAAAGCCTTTTAGGACTCTTCAGTGAGGAAAAATAAAGCCAGCAATTCAAAATCAGGACTCAGTATCAGCCATATAGTAAACATCATTAATGATCGTTCGTTTGGCTTCTTAAAACACCTTCACAGGCTCACAGGATATCAGGGGTCAGAGGAGACCCAAGGAGATCATCGAGTCCAGTCCCCGCTGCCAGAGCAGGACCACACAATCTAGCTCAAGAAGGCCCTCAGGGAACTGCCTGAGAGACTTGAGTGCAGAGCCACAAAAATTAAGGAAGTAGAATACCCTCCTTATGAGGAGAGGGTGAGGGAGCTAGGACTCCTTAGCTTGGAGAAGAGGAGACTGAGAGGTGACCTCATTCATGGTGATAAATACGTAAAGGCTGAGTGTCAGAAGGATGGAGCCAGGCTCTGCTGGCTGATGGCCCAGTGACAAGACAAGGAGCAGTGCTGGAAATTGAGGCATAGGAAATTTCATTTAAACACCAGGAGGAATTTTTTTCTCTATGAGGGTAACAGAACACTGGAACAGGCTGCCCAGGGGGGTTGTGGTGCCTCCCTCTCTGGAAACATTCAAAACCTGCCTGGATGCATTCCTGTGCAATCTGTTCTAGGTGATCCTCCTGTGGCAGGGGAGTTAGACTCAACGATCTTTCAAGGTCACTTCCAACCCCTGACATTCCGTGATTCTATGAAGAAAATTTCTGAAACAGTGTTCAACCTAATTTTGAATCTGAAACTTGCCACCTCTACTGAAAAAAAAAAAAAGAAGAGGAAGAAGAAGAGGAAAAAAGGAAGAAGAAGA
Source organism: Tricholaema leucomelas (assembly GCA_013400475.1). Lineage (NCBI taxonomy): Eukaryota > Metazoa > Chordata > Aves > Piciformes > Lybiidae > Tricholaema lacrymosa > Tricholaema leucomelas. Next base: position 60,979 of record WAAF01006490.1, read on the forward strand.
GGAGGAAGAATAGGAGGAGGAAGAACAAGAGGAGGAAGAAGAAGAAGAAAAAGAAAAAGAAGGAAAAAGAAAAAGAAAAAAAGAAAGAAATAGAATAAAGAAAAAGAAGGAAAAATTAAAAAAAAGAAGAAAAAGAAAGGAAAAGAAGGAAAAAGAAAAAGAAAAAGAAAAAGAAAAAGAAAAAGAAAAAGAAAAAG